>WELB01000374.1:57834-68892 GCA_009602725.1 Spirogloea muscicola
GCCGAGCGCCGGCGGCGGCGGCGCCGCCGCCGACGACGGCCGCCGGCGCGAGGTGCAGGTGACGCGCGACGGCCTGCTGGCCTTCTGCGAGGGCGCCAAAATCTTCATCCACTACCTCTCCGCCACGTGAGTGCCGCCTCCCGCCGTCGACGCCGCCTTGGCCGTCGTTGGCGAGCCGAGCTGCAGTCCACTCCGGCAGCTGCGCTCCTCGTCAACTGCAGCTCATCCATCACCGTTGGCGCAAGTACCATGGACTATGTAAGAAGTGGAGGTGTCGAGAGTCAGCTGGTCTTCGCTGCAGGGTCTCCAGCGGCGAGAGCTGAGCCAGCTGTGTGGTCGCTGCGAATGACGTGGGCATGTGCGGCAGCGCGAATGACATCTGCCGGGAGCACAAGCGGCAGACGATCAGCGCCGACGACGTCTTCAAGGCCATCGCGGAGCTGGACTTCCCCGAGTTCCTGGACCCGCTGCGCGAGACCTTGGAAAGTGCGTACTGCCCGCGAGCTGCAGGAGGCCGGCTGTCCAGGCATTGCCAGGCGGTGCGGCGCTGCCACGCCGTGCCTATCGTCTTGTGGACGCTGAGTAAGAGCTCGACGGTCCTTCGCGTGTGCGGACTGGCATGGCAGACTTCAGGAAGGAGAATCTCTCCAGGAAGGAGGAGTACAAGCGGCGGTCTCTGGGGAGGAAGCGCAAAGTGGAGGAGGAGGAGGAGGGCGCGGGCCTGGATGGCGGCGAAGACGTCGACGGCGCCAGGGAGCCAATGAGGGAGGAGTCTGAGATGGTGCAAAGGAGGACTGGCGTCGACACTACTGGAGATGGAGATGACAGGGCCGAGGACGGGTTCGCCAACGATACCTATGACGACGAGGACGAAGATGGGAGCGACCGGCCAGGGTCCCCTGTGGAGCTCGACGAGTTGCCTTCTGCTGCAACTCCTGGCCAAGGTGGAGTAGCTGCCTTACGCCCCCACGTATCCTGCTGCTGTGTGCCCTCTCTGATGACTTGTTAGAAGGCTGCCGTGATTGTGCGTGCAAAGCGTGGAATTGCTCCAAGCTCAAGAGCCTTGCCGCAAGTCTCTGTCGCCTGACCTCAGCTGCGGGAATTTGGCTCTGCCAGCAGAACCGCAGGACGAGATTGATGATGAGGACGGCTGAGCAGTGGCGCGCTCTGCCCAACACCTAGTGCATTCATGGACCTGCTGCTCTCGAGCCACTGCAGGACGACCTGGAGCTCCTCCATGCGTGCTAGTCCGCCAGCCTTTACTGGCTGAGTTGGGGTACAAGCACAAGGCGAGGTGTCGTCCCAGTCAGGACTTGCCCGGCTGATGGTTGGTGCAGTCCTAGCTCATGTTCCACCGCTGTCACCGGTCGGGCCGTGCAGCTGCTTGAGCACTACAGGTCGCTTGCCATGTGCATGCACGTCAATCTGGATGGGCAGCTTTCAAAGCTACTCGACTTCGCTTTGGCAGCGATTAGAGCACATCGGCCTCACAACATTAAAGCAGGTGACCAGCCTGGTCTGGTGTGACAGTGTTCTGGTGAAGTCTGTGCAACTGCATATTGCGTTGCAGAGAGAGGAGGTATGTCAAGACATGCCAGACTGCAATTTATTGAGCGGAGCAAGTTTGCGTCGCCTCCTCAGATCCCTGAGACATCGTCCATCGCGTCGGAGCCTCGCCAGCAAGAACAGAATGATGCAGCAGTGGTGCACGGGCATGTAGCAAGCGGAGGGAGAAGGCTTGCGAGCTGCCATGCTGCACAGGCTGCTTGCAGAGACAGTGGAGATTGAAAGCGCATTGACGGGCATTGCTGTCATCCTCATGGCCTTGGTTGTTGCCGTCAGTATGGAGGTATACAAAGGTCCAGCATCGACCACACCGCTGGTCACGCAGTGGGCAGTGCAGAACAATGAAAGCTGCGGCACTACATTGACTATCCCCACTGCAGTCAGCTCCTGCCAGCTGCAGTAGATATCTTTGGCTGTATAGGTCCTCGTTTCCACACCCTCCTCGAGAAAAGTGCCAATTAAGGCTATGCATAACGCGTGGACGTGCTTCCGGCGGAGATGGTCTTGCCAGCTGCATATTTGTCGTTTTTGCGCCGTCGTGTGTCGGCCTGGTTTCAGTGTATTCAAGATCATGCTTTGCGCCAGAAGCTGGGCGAGCTCTAGTTGGTGGCTGAAGGGCTTGGAATCTGCCATCCGGTATTCAGGCATCGATGAGCTAAACCTCTATGTGCTGACCCGTGGTTACTGAGCGGGTCAAGTTGCAGTGTATAATGTACGTCATCAGAGGTGCTTGTCGTTGTACTTGGCCACTTTGGCCAGTCACTTGTCAATTGTCACTTTTGCCAAGTCACTTGTACTTAGGCCTTCTAGTTTCCCAACACACTGCAAGATTCCCTAGGCTTGACCAAGTGGGCAGGCAGATCCGCAACACCTTCAGTCTCTAGCAGGAGCCCCACAGCGAGAGCCTCCAGGAGACAGCCGCCGCCGCTGCCGCCGCAGGAGCAAGTCCTGTCGCAGGCACTTTGTGGACGTGGGCAGGCACCAGACCGTGCCTTACTGTGCAGCCTGGACGCCGACCTGGCCGCCGTCGGCCACCGCGGCAGTGCCTGCGTTGGTGGACTGAGGCCTCCTGGCCAGCACGTGGCGCCTCCGCAGCGCAGCCTTGGCCAGGGCCGCCGCAGCCGCCCTGCCGTCGAGGCCGGCGCCGATGGCGGGCGGCGGCCTCGATGCCGCGCCGCCGGCGCCGTCGTCCCCAGCTGGGTCTTCCGCAAGCGGCCAGCAGCGGCACCGGGTGGTGTCGCTGCTGCCGGCGGCGACGGAGCTGCTGTGCCTGGCGGGCGGCGCGGCGCTGCTCGTGGGGCGGGGCCACGAGGACGACTACCCCGCCGCCATCGCCGACCGCCCCGCCGTCACCGCCGCGCGCACGCGCTTCACCACCTCGGCTGGTCAGCTCTCCATATTGTATAGCTGGTCGGGCTTTAGCTTTAGCTTTAGCTGGGTGGCATACGGGCTTGTCAATTGCTGTCCGGTATTCGGGCTACAATTAGCGATCTCTACGTGCTGACTCGTGGTTACTCAATGGGTCAGCTTAGCAGCAGGTGATGTACATCTGTTAATGTGCTTGCCTATGTATTTGGCCTCTCAGGACCTCCATCACTCAATCCACACTCCTTTTCTATTATGGGGCCAAATGCGGAGTCTCAAGACTTACGTTCTGGCCTCATGAAGCACACACTGATTCCTAGCCTCAACTTTGTCAAGTCAGCTGCTCAATCTCGCCTGGCTCCCGAGCTAGGCTCAGCAGTCGCTGCAGGTCGCTACAGGCCATTCTGACCCTGTCGACTGACCTGACATACATGCTGACTAGGTGGGTTTCTGGCTGCGCCTCCGCAGAGGTCGACCGCACAATCACAGAGGCGCTGAAGAGCGGCCAAGGCCTGTATGCCATAGACACCGCACTGCTGGAGCGCCTGCAGCCGACTGTTATCCTCACACAGTCATTGTGCAGGGTGTGCGCCATTGACTACTCCCTTGTCAGCGGCATTGCCAGGTACCAGCTGTCAATGTTGTCAAGCGACGCAGTGCACTGGGCAAGCCACTTGATCTCATAAACCACCATGCACCTCAGTATCATGAGCTCAATAACAGAACCGCGACACGTAAAACCTTGACCCAGCTAGTGATGCTAGCAATGGCTGCTTGAGTTTGACGCTGAGTGCGTTACTCCGTGGTCTCTGCAAGCGAGGCGCTTGTTGTCTCTGAGCAGCTGCTACTTTTCTGTCAGGCAAATGGATGTCCCGCCCAAGCTCGTCAGCTTGAATCCAGGGAGCGTGGAGGACATCATTCAGGATGTCGTGAGAATCGGCGATGCTGTAGGTGAGCACAACTGTGGATGTGAGGGCCATGGCTGGGGACCATTGCTGCCAGTTCAGTAACTATTTTGTCGTGGGATGCTTGCACAGCACGACAGTCCTGCATTATCTCTGCCAGCGTGGAATTGACTTTGATTGACCAGAAGACAGAACCACCATAAGTGATGTATCCGCGACAACATGTGCAGGTCTGTCGCAACAAGCTCAGGCTGCAGCAGAGCGACTGAAGCAGAGGGTGCTGATGGCAAGGTCATTCGGGAAGGAAAGAGTCCTCGAGCAGGCCGCTGCACCCAAAGTTGTATTCATGGAATGGACAGACCCCATCTTCTGCGGCGGCCACTGGACGCCGCAGCTCATCGAAATGGCGGGCGGGCGGCACCCCCTGAATCCTTGCCGAGGTCAAGGGTAAGTATCGACTGCAATCCTCTGCACGTAGTTTCATCAGTACGCAGTGCAGGAAATGAGGACATAGGTTCAGTCCTTGTCATCAGCAACCCCATCTCTGCAGGGGCAACTTGGACTGCCGTCTGAGCAATGGGGTCTGCCTGTCGCTGCTCCAGGAGGGGCGCAGGCGAGTCCTTCCGGGTCTCCCCAGAGCAGGTGGTTGCGGTCGACCCCGACTGGATTATCGTCTGTCCTTGCGGTCTCGACATTCAAACAACTAAGGTAGCTGCGAGCACCGCCTGTCCTCACCCTCATCCTCCCACAGTGCACACTTCCTACGATATTTTGAGGTTCAACACGAGCTTGACAAACAGGAGCCAGGAGACATGTGGAGCAGGATTCAGATTGTCAAATGACAAGGTGGCTGTGTTCGCTGCATGCCTTCCCACAGAGAGAGTTGGAGGCCGTGGCCACAAGGGCGTGGTGGCGCGAACTGCGAGCTGTCAAGAATGACCACGTTGTCCTCGTCGACGGCAATCACATGTTCAATCGCTCCGGTCCTCGCATCATTGATGCATTGGAGTGGTGCGTAACCAACTCGCACAAGATCAAATTTGTTTGATTACAATTGCTGCTCTATCCTTCAGTATTGGTGACACGGTGCCCACAATAGGGTATGATGATCATTGTCATCTCTGCAGGCTGGTGGCGGTATTAAAAGATGTTCCTGAGCTCATTCCGGCCGAGTTTCCTTGGGAGAAATGGGTCCAGCCAAGCCAGGAGAAAAGTAGGTCCGGAGGACCTGATGAATCTCAGGAGGAAGGGCATCCTTCACTTCTTGATCAGACTAGCGAGGAGTTCCTCTTGACAGAGACTTGGGTGCAACCTGACTTTGGGAAAGATGTGGAGGACGCGCACAAAGCTGCTTGCAGGGCAGGCAGCGCTACTTACACTGATCCCAAATCAGGTGCGTGGTTGGGTGAGTAACGCTCGCCGAGCATGGATCAACAAAGCAAGGCCACTATGCTGATATAGTTACCAACTTTCTCAACTTTCTCTCTAGAGTCAGGGTAGCAGGTTTTGCGGTCTTCACGGAGAGGGCCCTCCAAGAGCGAGGTGTGTGCTGCGGGAACCGCTGTCGCCATTGCCCATATGGACATTTCAATGTGCCCTTGGCCAGAGGGCCTCCGGTCAACATCATCAAGGTCTATCATCGAAGCCAGCAGCACTCTCCTGCCAAAAATTCTCATATTCCACCTTGTGGGACCAGCACATGCCCCCGCTGCCAGGATAGTTGTAGGTCTGACAAGAGTCGCTGTTTATGATGTTAACAATTGGTCATTGGCAGTGTGAGCTTAGTGACAAGTCGGACATGTGCTGTCGAAGCTAATTGCCTGGCTGGCTGCCGAGCACACCTTTGAAGTGCCCTTCTACTGTTTTATGTTCATATAGAATACCACTTACCTGGTCGAGAGCGCAAACACAAAGTCACAACCTGAGCACGGCGCAGGTTACGCCCTGGAGTGGATGGGAGGCGTCTCTTCTCTGCTGATGCTCCAGGTTGCATTTGCTCGTTTCAGAACTTCAGAAAGTGGTAGTCCCTGCATGAGAATCCCTTGCAGTGTTAGTAAACGCAACTTGGACCATGTACAATGGCGTGTAGAAGCTGGTGACTGACCAATCATGTACCTAAATTGGCAGATCAAAGATCCTGACTCTCAGCTGGACCAGCTGCCAGACGGATGTACCTGCTTGGTGACGTGCTTCGAAACCTCCTCTGGGAGGATTGTGGAGAGACGAGCGGACAGCCTCCTCCCAAGGGTCCTCCCAGTCTCGCTCAGGGCGATCATGGCGCAGGCAAAGCATCTCAGGGCCCCGCTGCTGGCTGTCGCTGTGAATCCGGGCGATGATAGCGGCAGGCTCCGACATGCAGTTCAAGCAGCTCTGGAGCTGACGCCATGCAAGGTGTGCAGCGAACCAGGTGTCTGCCGGTTCTGAGGACTGCACTTTGGTGCAGTCCTGTACATTCACTTCCATTGCTTCACAGGCTAGCTTGACACGATAAGAGTGCTTGAGGTTTCCAAACGTGGGTAGCTGAGCATGACCAGTGATTTTTCTGCACAGTTTCTTTACTGTGAGAATGCCATTGCTTGAGGATTGTGAATCACATATCTCCCCGAGGCCCTGCAGACTGGTCATCGACTGAAGGGGTGTGTACTCTATCTCCTGTCTTCCTGTCAATGGCCTTTGACGCCATTTGCAGGAGATTGCCAAGAAAGGCTTCTCCACGGCCGAGGACAGCCAGTTGACAAAGCTGTGGCCTATCTTAGCCCTGGGAAAAGTGGAGGTGAGCCAACGCCGCATAGTGCACAGCAGAAACACTACCAATTGAGTTGGATGGTGGAGTCACTTTGATTTGTTGAGCTCCCTGTACACCTCAGCATGTCTGTCTCAGGTGTCTGCATGCTAGTCTTACTTATGATGTCTTGATTTGTCATGAGCGGCGCATCTCCTAGAGGCACCTTAAGTCAGTCAAAGCATGCTTCATACAGAGACTGAGAAATTAGTAATACAAGTCCAAGTGAATTGGCTCATCACACCACCCGTGGGATGTCATAGCCCCGACTGGCTTTGTCACCAATGACTGTGAGCCTTCCAGTCTTTGAGACATGATGTGTATCTACTGTTGCTAGTGCTTTCACTGTCCTCATCATCCAAAGGGAGCGAGACATGTGCGCGTGCCATTGTGCAGGTCAAGCTGGTCGTGTCTGGCAAGGGAGTCACGGCTGGCATTCCCGAGAAGCTGGACACTTACAACAGCAGCTTCGTGCGTGGCCTCCACCCTGGCATAGATCTTTTAGGGGGCGATGGAACGTTCTTCACCTACATAGTTTTTCATGAATCCAATGGAGTCACTGCAGCACCATAACACCCAGCCACTGTGCAATTGTGCCTCATACATTTGTTAAGTTTGTCAAGGAAGACTTCACTGCTGTCCAACGAGATATGTTCAGCAATATTGTGCTCGGACAAGTACGCCAAATTGCAATGTCAGATGGAAGTCGTTGCTCGCTAGCGTACACTGCTGGCTTGACAACAATGTCCTGACATAATTAATTATTTGTCTTCATCTGTAATGAAACGTGCGTACAGTGGCAGTAACGGAAGTGGGTTTCCAATATCATCTGTGTAACTCTTTCATCACCCTTCATTTCCTGCATAAGGTAGAAAGCTGCAAAATATAATTGCAATGGCTGTAAGAGTACGAATATGTCATGCCTGACTCAGCGGGAGGAAGGCAGCCTTGCCATGCTGTACCAATCAGCAGGCTTGTTGCTGCAGGCCAACTGGAGAGTCATGATCAGCTCTCTGTCTTATTGTGGAGGTGTGCAATGAGGGTCAACTGCATGACCAGCTTTGGCCCTACTGTTGTTGCCCGTTACAATTCTTATTACCAGGACTTCTGTAAGGCTCGAATTGGCCTCCCTTTCATTTTCATGCGCAGCGCGCGCCCACAAGCTCTCTGCCCACAAGCTGGAGCTGTAATGCACTGGTATACAACATCACACTTTCGCGATGCTGGCAGTGCTCATTTGCGCCTTTTGCCATTTGCTCTCGTGCTGGGCGAGCCGCGTAGGCCTGTCGATGCCGACCCACTTGTTGGGCTGGAAGACACGGACGAGTGACCCATCACCTTGGCGAAGAATTTGTTCATCCTGGGTCTCAGCCCACGGGAGTTTGCGCTCCGCACCTATAACGGCCGACTCAGGCGTTGCAAAGAGCTGAATGTAGTCCACCTGCTCGTTGGCCGCTGTAACAACACATCACAAAGTATGACTTTCCCTAAGTGCTTGCTATTGTTTCAATTTGCCAAAATAAGAGTGTGCCAAGAGTCGAAGGAAGACACAAGAAGCATGCAAGTGACAAAATGGTGTGGGATTGTCTGGTGCATTGACCAGTCTGTGTCATACCAATGACAAGCTTGACGCCTCGGCCATTGACTGCATCACATACGACGCCCATCGGGGCCTCTGTTGCCAGGTCGTACTGGACGAGCTACAGCACGGCAGATTGATCGCAGTGAGCCACATAGCACAGCAAGGAGCCCGAAGCTTGTTCTGAAGAATATTGACTCAATAGCACATTTGAGCAGCAATTCTTGCACCAGGCGCAGAGCAAGCTTCAAGGTCCACCTGATTGCCTGAGAGCGCCAGGACAGTGTCCCCGGCCTTGAACCACCGCACCTGCGGCTCTCTTGCGCAGCATGTTAGCAAAGCCTATCCTGCAGATGCGAGAGGGTGTGGAGACCAGTAATAGGCCACATACATCGACTTGAAAGCACTCGCATTCATCTCACAACAGTTGATTGCGAGCAGTCATGCAAAGACTATCTTGCCCAGGTCAAGAGACCTGCCAAGCTCACCTGGTCCTCTCCGCTTGGCAGACTTTCAGCATCGTCCGCTGGCGCGTCACGGATGCTGGCTGGCATCTCGGGGCTGAATGTGCCGCCCTTCCTGCACCACCTCACATCTGGACTGGACAGGCGCCTTGTCAGACATTGCCAACACACTGTAATCCAAAGTAATTAGGCGCTGTTGCATGCAGCACCAGAGACACAGACATAGCAGCTCACTTCGCAGCGTGGAGCACCAGAGCTTTTCCGCCTCTCCGAGCGGGTCAGCGGCGTAGCTGTGCGCCAGATCTTGGCGGACGTACCCGCTTCCATGGTCCAGCGTGACTGCACGGGCATGCAAGGAGGATCACGACCTCGACTGTTGGTGACTGACAATGATCATGGAGACGTTGCAGAGACGTGATTCGGAAGAGATTGCCAGCTGGGGTCGGGGCTCACAGATCTGGAAGCCGTGCGCATCACCACGCACAATACGCGACTGCCGCAGGCCATCTCGATGGCAGTCGCCCATGACACTCACCTGCACACGGTGCGAGCAGCGCAGGCTTGGCACCTACAATACAATCTATGCCACGGAGAGAGCGGGTGCATTGCGGTCACAACCAGCATTGCAGGGGGGCCGGCAGGAGAGAATCACACAATTGAGGAGAGGCAGTGCAGTACAGTGTGCTCGTCTCGTGGCACGGACCTGGACAAAGTGGCAGGCACCAACTTTGTTGACCGAGTGCTCGTAGTCATGGCTCAGGTGGAAATGGCCCGAAAACCACAGCTTGATCTGAGGAAGCAGGCATGCCTCCAGCTCGAGGGGTCAGCTAGCAGCACAGCCTTGCCGGTCCCGGCGATGACTGGCCCAGGTCTTCTGCAGCAGCTACAGCTGCCGCCGTGATTCTTAGGCCCTGGATATAGCTTTCAGCGCAACAGCTGTGAATTGCAATCCTGACCTCAGCCCGAACCCATGGATTGCCGCCATATATTGAAAGCGCCTTGGATGGAGGACCAGCACACCGCACCTGGGGGTGTTGACGCACGAGGTCCAGGAAGCGCTGGGGGCGGTTGCTGTGGTTGAGCCATGCGCAGAGGTTGCGCACGTGCACCTCCTGGAGGCTGGGAATGCCGGCCCCCATTGGCGGCGCGTGCGTGAAGACGAAGATGGGTTTGTCAGTGTTGCGTGCCAGTACGTGGCGGAACCACTCCAGCTGCTCGTCGTCAATGTGGACCTGCACATGCGCGCCCTCGACTCCTCTTTGTCAGCTAGCCACAGCGAGGGAGGGGAGGGGCAGAGAGAGGGAGGAGGGAGGAGGGAGGGAGAAGATCACCTCGTGGCAGCTGTTGGGGGAGGCACGGAAGCGCACGGTGCTGAGGCCGACGGCCAGCGCAGCTCCGCCGCCCAGCGGCACCGACCAGTAATGCCGCTGCCCGAACGCGGCTGCCCAAGCAGCGAGGTTCTCGCCGTCGCTGTCGAACTCAGCCCCCTGCACCCGACGCCGAACCGCGTCATTGCAGCTCCAGCATGTATCTAGGCTGCAGCGCAAGTCTGGGCATGCACCTTTGCACGGTCCACACAGTCAGCGCCAACAGGTTGCTGGAGGGGCCGCGGACCTCAAGGTCGTGGTTCCCAAGGATCATGTGGCAAGGCATGCCGAAGCCGTCCAAGAACTCATGTGCCGTCTGGCAATGGATCGACAGCTTGTGCGCAATGTCAGCGAACCAGCTGGAGCCCACAAGTCCGCGGGAGCCACCAAGGGGGCGGCGGGGCACGCAGCAACCTGGAAGCAAGCGGCGGAGCCGGGGAAGTTGCTGTACGCTCCGAGGTCGCCGAGCTGGAAGAGGCGGACATCGCTGGCTGGCGGGTCGGTAGGTGTGGCCACCGCGTCGCCGCCGCCGCCGCCGCGGAGCTGGGCGCGGGGACAGTGGCCAAGGTCCCGGATTGGTCAGCACCAAGCGGGCGAGTGAGCGGTGGCAATGGCCGCCGGTGCCAGCGGGTGGCCAGGAGCAGCCACCTCGGCGGCAATCTGGGAGCGCCCCTGCTCGAAGTAGTGCGCCTGCGCCGGCTCCAGGTGGAGGTCGCCGACAACCTGGCGGCGCCGCAGCGCGGCCGCGGCGGCTGCACGGCTCCTGAACGGCGCTGCAGCAGCAGCGGCGGCAGCAACGTGTGCGCCGCCTGGGAGGCGTCATTGCCTTCACGCAGTCTTGCACTCTACAGGATTTGAACCTGGATCTACTAAATACCACTTAGGGTTTGGGAATAAACTTAAGGTTTCCCACAACGTTTCTTACAGCGAATGCGTAGGAGGACGCGGACAGCGGCGGCCCCGCGCTGCGCAGGGCCTGCCCGCCAGCGCCGTCTACCTCCGCCGCCACGCCACCGCCGCCGCCGCCGCC
>WELB01000375.1:44497-75022 GCA_009602725.1 Spirogloea muscicola
CGGCGGAGGCGGCGGCGGAGGCGCCGCGCGCGGCGCCGTTGGCGGCGCTCGCGGCGCGGATCGCGGGCGGGGGGGGGGGGTTCCCGCCCTAGGACCGCATTGCTGATCTCGACCTAAAAGCGTCCATCATGTTATGTACTAATGAAGTTATAATTGTCAGTGTCAGGGGACCACACCGTACAGCAAGAAATTGCGGCGCTGACATGCCACAGTATGCGGCTACTAGTGGCCACTGGGTTGCTCAAACCAGTCGACATTTCGGCAGCCCGAATTAATAGACTTCCATGACGAGGAGTTACTGCGGGCGCCCGGAAAGGGCCAACCTTGGGGAGACGGCCGGGCGTGCGGCGCCGTGCGACGCCGAGCGACTCCCTGCGACGAGGTGCGACGAGTGTTGGTGGCGATGTAGACCAATATTAGGGCTTAACCTGGATTCAATGTTTGAATTCAGTTTATCAGTCTGGCTCGTCGCTGGGAGTCGCTCTCGGGCGGGCGTCATTTTCTGCCCGGCCAATATTGCGTCAGCTGACGCAAAGCTGACGCTTCGATACTCCCTCCCTACTTGGAAGAGCTTTTTATCTACTGCCCTATCATACCCCTACCTTTTTTGGGCTGATCAATTACAGCCATTGCCCTTTACTGGAAGAGTTCTTATGAAGTAGAAAGCGCGGCCAGATTGACTGGTGGCTGTGAGCGGCCAGCCCAAAGGAATGGACAAGGTCTGAGATAAAAGCAAGCGCGGCCAGATTAACTGGTGGCTGGGAGAGGCCAGCCCAAAAGAATGGACACTCCTGAGATAGGAGTGGCTCTCCCGATGGGGGCAAGGGCTGTGAGAATGCAACAGCGCTGCTAAATTGACTGGTGGCTGTGAGAAAAAGATTTCGTGCATTTGAAACAAACGAAGGCCAAATGGCCAAGTACAAAGGCAAGCCCATCTGAAGACCTCCATAACCTACAGCAAATTGACCCGCTCAATAACCACGGATAAAGACATAAAGGTCGCTAATCGATGCCTGAATACTAGATGTCAGATACGACGCCCTTCTGCCACCAACTAGAGCTCGCCTAGCTTTCTCGTGCAAAGCATTGGCCTGAGCACGCTGCAAACAGGCCGACACTCGTCGTCGCAAGAACGATAGATATGCAGCGGCAAGCCCATCTCAGCCGGAAACTCCTCTGCAGGTCGTGTGTAGCCTAAGTTGGCAATATTCTGAAGGAGAGTGTGGAAGCGAGGACCCAGACAGCCAAAGATGTCAACTGCCGCTGGCAGGAGCTGAGAAGAAGTCCTTCATACACTCCTCCGCTGGACTCCTGGTTGCTCCACTCGTGTCCACTCGTCTCTCGCTGGCTCCTCGTTGCCACTGCATTTCATGGGTGTCCGCTCTCTCCCTCTTACAGTCTCGACATTTGCAGCTCGAGTTGGCTGTCAGACAGCCATTGCACCTGCGAGGCCACTCTTTTCCGACGGCACCCCATGCTCTCCGCTGTGCCGACTCCAGAGTGCCTCGCTTCTAGCAGCGACTTGGCCCGTGGTACTGCTGGCATTTTTGCCAGTCATGATGCTCCATATGTCCTGCAAACGAGCAAGCCATAGCATAAAAGACAAGGTGGTGCGAGTTGAGTCGTCAACCCGGCAAGCTCAGGAGACAAGGCCTGATGGTGAGTGGACCCAGAATAGGTGAAGTCATTGGCGAGCTGCTGTCTGATGCTGCTAATATGACAAGGCGGACAGAGCACCCATGCATGACTTGAGCTTTCCTCCTGTCTACAAATTGCACTTTAGCCGCCCTTCCCCGTGGAAGAAAGGCGCGCGGGGCGCATGAAATGAAAAGGGAGGCCAATTCAAGCCAATACACAGTTCAAGCAGAGGCGAGTGCAAACTAAACAAGGCTACATAATACAGAGACCTAATCTAAGGTGCCTAAGGTGACATTAGTACCCACGGGAGAGCACACGTTGAAGGAAGTGGCTCTCCCAAAGGGTGAAACACGCTTCCAGGAGAGGGCTGTGGCTGGGAGAGGCCAGCCCAGAAAAGAGAATGACCCGCCGTCCCACTGCTGCCTCCCTCCTCAGACTGAGGCTGCCCCTGGGCTGATGAGGCAGTAGATCTAGCCTGACTACTCTGCCAAAGTAGTATAAGTCCCCGTTTGCAGTTCCAGCGACGGCTGTTGGCACGGCATGGGAGAAGCTGCAAGCTTGGCTGCATGGGCAGCTGCTGAGATTCCTAAGAAGAGCCCCAGATGACTTCCTTTTTTGAATCAAGCAGCTTGCAGAATCTAGCTCTGACAGGCCAGCAAGTAGCGCAGCATGAGTGGACATGGCATTAGTGTGTAGTAACGGTAGCCATGGCTCTCGCTTCCCTATATCTCGGTCCATACTCCACCGCACCAACTCGTCTGACGATTCCATGTATCGGGCGAGGTGAACTGTAGCTCCCGTGCTCCAGCATACCATGTTGGGGTCAAAGTCCAACCAAGATACCAGAGACTCCAGTACATCTGTCCAGTGGTGCTGCTCGCCCATTTTGTCTCCAAATGGGAGGAAAATCGGCTGGTATCTCTTAGCTACCATGTAGCCCTTCCATTACTGCGACTCGTGCCTTGCCATCCCACTTTTGGATGGCACACTGCAAAAAAGAACGTCAGAGATGAAAGCGGGAGCAGCTCTTGCAAAGGGGACGAAAGCTGTCAAAAGCCAGCCCACGAATACATTGAACACTCTTACTCACTTGGTCTGAAAGCGTAGAGAGAGACTTCCGCCGCTGATGGTGCGAGCACGTCTGCGCTTCTGGCACGTGGAGTAGGGAGCCCGCTGTACGTGATTTTGTACATCATGTCCTGGCTCCTCCCGGCCCTTTCAGACCTTGTTCAATCCAGACCTTGTTCAATCCAGACCTTGTTCAATCCTCTCAAAGCAATTGACAGAAATTTCTTCCAATGGCCGCGAGAAAGGCCTCAGTCCGAAGGAATGAACAAGGTCTTAAGGAACGAGGTCACAGCCATTGTCTTACATTCAATAGCTTTTCTTTGTTCTTGTGCATGGAGGGAAGAAGCAGGCCAGATTAACTGGTGGCTGGGAGAGGCCAGCCCAAAGGAATGGACAAGGTCAAGGAGGGGGCGTCCCGCTTGAGGTGACCGCCCGCCCGCCAACCAGTCAAGGAGAAGGCGGTTAAGAGGGCCATAACAGGCGGTTATCACATCCCCCTCGAGGCGGATGGCGGCTCGGGGAGACGGCGCCGACGACGCGGCGAGACGGCGGAGAGCCTGTCCGCCCGCGAGGGGCAGTCAGCGCTGATGGAAATACGTTAACGGAGGGGGCGCCAACCGCCTGCAGGCAGCCCGGAGAAAGGAGGAGCCGCCGCGGCCGCCATGGCCGCCGCCGCGCCGCCTCCTCCGCCGCACATTCTGCGGCGGCGGCGGCGAAGGTCCCGCCAGCGCCGCCGCCGCAGCCGGCGCCGTCTGCGGCGGCGGCGGCTCGACGATAGCCGGCCTTCCGACGACGGGCTGGCGTTGGCGACTGGGCTCGGCAACGCTGCTGTTCTTCCACGCTGCAGTGCAGCTGAGATAGCTCACGGTAGAAGCACCGCGGCGTCAGCTCGCGTCAGGAGTCAGCATACAGAGTACCTGCGCTAGCTCGATTGCCAGGACTTTAGGCACTGTCCTTTCTTTCCTTTCTTACCGCCACACCCCATAGGGTCAAACGCTGGCCGGCTTCGTTTACGATGCCTGCCTTTGATCTAGTAATTGCTCCTACATCTGCAGCTTTGAATATTTTCGTCATGTCCACGTTGAATAAAGACCGCAGTGCGTTACATCCATGCACGATCAATGTGGCGATGTGTCTGATTGATGTTTGCAAGTACGACAATGGGATGTTGCAGGGTTGAAAAGAGCTAAGTGGATATCCTTCCCTCCGCCGTGAGGAGTGTGGCGTGGTGATAGCCTGACCAGCCCTTTCGCTGTCATCTTCGCGTCAGCAGCTCGTCTCTATTATAAATGGGATCTGGTAGGTGAAATGCTGTGCGTGCAGTTCGTTGACCACTCTGCCAACACATACCAAGGCTGATTGCAGTGACGATTGTTGTGACTTGCCTAGTAATTGCTTCTGAGTGACAGTAAACGGCAAGACACAGTAGTCACATGTACTTGTTGATTCTTATATTGTCCCACTACTGTTTTCTTTTTGTGTTAGTTATACGTTTTGTTTAAGTATGGATTCTCAATCAGAAGAAGTATTTAGGCAGTGGTTTCTTGACAACAGGTACACCTTCAGCCATGAGGCAACAGTTTGTAGCTTCAATGAGCACATCATCGTCAGCTGAATTCTGCCCGCAATTATCAAGATCACAATCTGCTACAGTGGCAGGACCTCCAGCTAGTATGCTTGATTGGCCACCTCCACTACAGACTTCAGGGCGTACGCGAGCCAAGTCCTTGGCGTCATTGTTAGATTTGTCCATTGCAGGTGCCGACCCATGAAACCTATACAAATTCATGCTGCAAGCCTGTGTGCTTCGGAGCCGTTCGTAGCTGAAATTGGCTTCGTCAAGCCACTGGACGAACTACAGTCTTTTTTGCTGGCTATCTTATATACATTGGAAGAGGTTGAGACAATTGAACGTCATTATGGTCGTCAAATTTAGCAGCTGTATCCTGCCTGTTGGGACTAGTGGAACCTGCTGATGCTGCACTTATGCTTCCATTGTGGACAGCAGGTAGCATTTGGTCAGCTGGCACCAACGTGCATGCAAAGCAGCGGACAAGACAAGGCTCACGAAGCAGCACTGCGCTTTCGAGACTACAGGGCTGGTGGGAAGATTGCTGCTCAAGCTCAAGATATGCTAACGCCGGTGCAAAGATGCTTCCTGAAGCCGCAACCCCAGCACCAGAGCTGCCATCAGTGGAACTTGGCAGCAAGCTTGAGCCACGCCTTTCAGCAGGTGCTACAGCGACCAGCTCGGTCTGTAGGGACTGCCAAGAAGCCATTTGTACAGGTCATGGAAGGCTGCCATGTCAAGGAGCTGGGGGCCCAGCCCTTATGAAGCACATTCCTCAGAAGGAGACTACTACACGCGAGCTCGATGTTGTTGCAGATAGCGGTAGACTTCCGCCTGCATGCCAGGCTCCTGAGAGAGCCAGCCCACCCGTGCCGCAAGATCCACGTGACTCACGACCAGCTGCAGACTTCACTGATACCATCAATTGGGAGCAGTTGCCGCCTCTACCCAACAGCTTGACATCTCCAGGCCTCTTCTACAGATATCCAATGCACTCTGATCTTCAGCTGCTTTCCAACCCACCTATGCTTGGAATAAAGGATCAGCATGAAGTCGAGGATCCCTGGCAGACATTGGAACTCTTGCCTGGAGCTGCAGGCGGCCAAGTGGAGAGCCCTCGAGTGTGGACCAGTATTGGCCTCAGACAGTGCAGGGAAACTCCTCAGAATGATATGCCAGGCACGAGACTGCAGCCTGAGTTCCTCAAGACGATCAATGAGGGTGGAGAACTTCCTCCTTCAGGGCAGACAGTAGTGGGGGGGGAAGGACAGGTATACTCCAATAGCCTGGCTTTCAGACTTGGATCGTAGCACGCAGATAACAATAGACGACATCATATGTGATCGTTAACACCAGTCCAAGGAACCAGGTGAAGACAATGCATTGACTGTCCAGTCAAGTAGGGCATAATTGCAGGCAGGTGCCAACTGAAACTCGCTTGTCATTTCCACCAGGCACGGCAGGCAGAGCGCAATTATCAAGCACTTGCAGACTGCAACGAACATCTGGCCCTAAGGCCCGACCTTGTGCTCGACAATTGCTTCCGCCAACCTGATCTGTGGGGCACCGCGACGTCCCCTTTGACAATACCTTCATCAACAGAGGCATATGCAGGTAGTTCAACATCGGACAACTATATGCAGCACTGCTCAAGTATACATTTTTCCAATCTAGTTGGTATTTCCTCCTTGATTGACTTGTTTGCTGACATGCATACGTTCCAAAACTGTGCCGTGCTTCTAGGAGGCACTCACACAGTCTTTCAAGATTCTGTAATGCACATGTGCAAGGGGTTAGAAGCGTTGCAGTGCTGACTCACAAACTGTTTTTGATGTCAAATCAGACATCAACACTACAGATGTTAATATAGTATATAGCAGCTACACCAGAGAAGATGCAGCTACAAGCAGTCCAACAAGAGGCTCTTTGCAAAGCCTAGTTGAGAGTGCAAGATATCTTTCACCTCATCGACTTGCACACAGACTTGTTTCTGGGCACAGGAGGTTGTCATCTTCACAGCCTCAGGCTGTTCTTAGAAGCAGAGGTCCTGTGCCAGCCTCCTTACTGAGACAACCTGGATCAGTTACGCTGGCCTCTTACATAGCTCCTCAAGAAACTGCTAAGGAGGGCTGTGGTATGCTGCACACGGATGCCCAAGCAGCCGGGATCGGGTCATCTGCTGCAACAACCCAAGTGGGCAAAGTGGCTCGAGAGTTCAAAAGAGACCGTGGTTTGTCTGCAGAAGCTCTCACGAGGGAGCATGCCATCGTAAGGAAGAAGAAGCAGAGGGAGGCGCAGGGAGGATCACGACTCCTTGGGACATCAGTCTCCAGGCCCCATGACTTGTTGGCTTCAGCTTCTTATCCTGCAGATGACACAGTTGTCGAGAAGCAGTTGATGGTGGAGCCCCACCACATGCTGGCTCCAGCTACTAATGAGGCCGTGGATTGGAGGACTTGCTTGGTTGCAGGAGGCAGACAACACATGCTTACAAATCTTGCCGTCCTCCAACACGCTTGTGCAGGCGCAAAGGTAGCACGTTCTGTGACACATCTCGTCCCACTTGTCAGCTTCACCTGTTGACATGTAGAGATGCATGCATTGTACCATCTTCTTCCTGATCACTGTACTATTTCCAAACTGTTTCTTCAAGACCGACTTTCTATGCTTTCTCTGTGACCTCTCAAGCCAAGCCTTGCCCCCACAATAGGTCAGATCACATTGACTCGGTGATTGTTACGTAATGCACGATTTGATTGCACTGGATTCGTGCAGCCAGCAGAGAATGCTACCCTGCCTCTTCCTCAACGCTTACTTGAGGAAGCTGTGAAGCAGTTCGTGACCACTCATCGGTATCCTTCAACAGCAGGGCTACCGAAGCAGCCATCTTGCTCACTGCAAGGGAGAACGTCCTGGGTGCAGAGTATAGCAGATGTACGTCAACCAGATGCCAGCAAGCCAGCAGTATGCAGAAGCACTCCAGGCCACCTTCATCATCCATCTATGTATCTACTGTTCTGGGAGACTTACAACATCACATATACACATTTTAACATCCTTGTATGCCTCTACAGGCACATCAGGAGCTGATGGGGGAAAGCTTTCATTCTGGCTGGCTGCAGCACAAGGCAGTGCTGCAGTCCATCTCAGGCTGTGCCACTGTGCTGCTTGACATGCAAGTACGCAACATGTATGCGGCCTTGAACATGTCTTATGCAGCTGCCAGTCACAAAGCCATGCATGTATCAAGTTGCTCCCCTGTCTGCAGTACTTTTCACAGAGAGCACATCCTTTGAATATTGGGTGCAAGACTTACAGAAAAGCTCTTAAATGACAGGTGATGCAGCTGCAAAGAATATACCAAAGACTGCAATTGCAGGTGGTGGAAAGCTTAAAGAAGAGCATCTTGACCGCCAAAGCTGCGCACTCCAACTTTACAAATCCAGCTTCCTCAAATCTGAAATCCTCATCACCAGGCTCCAGGCAGATATCCAGACCATCCAGCACAAGGCTCACAGAAGTGCACATCAAGAAGTTGGTGAAAGTGGCACATTTAGGCCTGTGTGAGGGCAAACAGAAGAATGGGGCAGGGAACCTGAGCCGTGATATGTCCTCAAGAAAGGAGCTGGGCTTGTCTGGACCCCGGGGCATGCTGCCCATTGCTGCTGCACAATACATGGAGGCATGGCTTATTGAGCACTGGGAATGCCCGTAAGCCTTCTTCCAATGTATGAGTCAAAACATGGGGTTGCTATCTTAAATGATCTCTATCACCAGCTCTGATGTCCTCAACAAGGTGCATGATGAGTGCAGCAACCCCACCAAGGAGCAGAAGCTTGTCATTGCGACTGCCTGCAACATCGACAAGAAGCAGGTAATACAGCAGCGAATGCATGTGCTGACAAACATCAAAGAGCACAGGAGGGCATATGCGAAAGATGGGAAGTGCTTTGACACTGTCTTGGTTTTGAGCAGGTTGAGAATTGGTTCGTCAATGCAAGGGCGAGGAGATGGAAACCCATGGTGAGCACTGTAGCAATGCTTGCAGAGGTGTGCAAAGCGATGTGTATTGGCTGCCCTTCACTGCTAGTGGAACCGCAACCTTTGCATGTTGCTGTGGTGATTCGTATACAGCAGCCATCTTAACAGCTCTGGGCTGCGATCACTGAAGACATACTTTTATGCTGCAGACAGCGGAGTTGTGCAAGGAGCTGCAGAATGAGCAGCAAGAACCTACTGGTGAGTCGTAGGGTCCCATCACAACAAGATCCCTAAGCTGAGCCGAGTTCGAAGTATATAGCGATGTTCATTGACTCGCAACTTCAAGAGTGCACTGAAAGGGTGGGCATCAATCAGCATGTTGCGTACTCAGCAAGACACGAGCGAGCTGGTGGAAAGCCGGGTCCACCTAATGGTCCCCAGAGTTGTTTCAGCTCCATGCAACCCAAAGAGCCGCAGTTGATATTTAGCAATAAGGGCCTCGTCTGCCCGAGGCAGGTGACTACAACCTCAAATCCTGATGACCCCAGGGCTACTTCACACGTGACGCTTGCACCAACTAGAAGCACTCCATGTGGGCAGCTGGAGTAAGATCAGCCTCAAGAGTGGCCGAGCAGCGCCCTCGCTCCTGCGAGTCTAGGTGTTGGATCCAGCATAAATGTCAACGTTCTGCAGTTTGCTAACTTCGTGACCTTGTTTGCATACTAGTCCTTGACATGCAATGAAGCCATAGCACCATCAGGAATGACAAGAAAAACGTTAGCGTAGTGATGTAGGCAGTGGTGAATGCTTTAGATTCCGCATTGCACGCACTAGCTTGATTGACGACAGGCCACACCCTTTGTACAAAGTTGACTGAAGGATGCGACAAAATAACAAAATGTCGGCAAATAGCACTGTCTGACCAGGTTCGTCCTACCAGAATGTCAGCAGCTTACGAGCATCAGAGAACAGGCTCGACAAAATCCGCGCCAAGAGGCGCCCAAATATGTACGGTGCCAGCGCACACTAACTGTGCAGCGTGCGTTGCTCACTGCCGGACCTACAAATCGCAATTAGAGGAGTAACTTGTGCAGCGCCACTTGCCAGGAGCTCTGCTGGCAGCACCTAGTGAGCGACCCCCTAGATAACCAGCATGCATGCCGGCGGGCAGGCAGCCATGGACGGAGCCATCGACGGAGCAAACAATCACACAGGCCTGGATGCCTGACCTGCACCTGCTGTACAAGAAGAGGGGAGTGGCGAGAGTGCACGGCAGCAAAAAGAGGAACGACCTTGCCTCCTACGCCTAGTGGGGACCCAAATGGCACGCACTGCGCTGCCAACTGTACAAAAATTCAGTGCCTGCAAGCGGCAATGTGGAGCCGAAATACTGAGAGAAGCTGAGCCGGAGTGAGCTATCGAGGATTAACATGGGGGATGAGGTCGGCAGTCGCCTCGCCAGCCGCGGCGCAATGTCAGAGTGGCAAGTCGAGCCTGGAGCAGCTTGCACCTTGCGAGCTGTTGCCCCCCTGGCTTGCTGCGCTGGCTTGGTTTGAAGAGCTTAAGAATCAGAGTGCGCCGCTTGTGATAAGCTGTGCCGTCGTTCTGTGGGGGGGGCGGGGGGGAGGCAAGAGGCTGTACAGAGCTGCTGCTCATCATCGGCGCTAGCGCTCCGCTAGTCCTTGGCAAGGTATCGTCCCGTGACCAGCGTGTCCAACTTGTCGGCTTGGAAGGAGCTGAGGTGCGGTGCGAGAAATTGCTTCTTGAGAATGTCCTGAGCTTGCATGTGGGCGGCCTCGGTGAGCAGTGCCGGAGGCGGCCCGATGCAACTCAATGAATGGGGGAGGAGGGAAGGGGCAGCGCTTCCACAGAAAGCCTGCGCAGACACAACGTGGGGCAGAGTCGGCCTCAGAGCAGCCTCGGCGCAGCTGCTGCCAGAGGCATCCATTGCTCGCGACTGCCAACGAAAAGCGTATGAACGTGGCAGCCAGCACCTGACGTAACCACATCCCTCCTAAGCATATGAAAGCGCAACCTAATACCCCACACCACGCCTATTTACGCAATTAATGCACGGGCCTAACCATCAATAAATGCTCAGTGCACCTGGTAAGTGCTCCTCACAGATTTGTCGCCGCAGTGGAGCTGCTTGCCAACCTTGGCTGCCGCCCCCACCCCCACCTTCCTCCGCTTGATACCGCCGGCCCACGCAGACTCCTTGCAGGCAGGCGACAGCAACGACAGGCCCCCCTCCTGCGGCAAGCGCTCGCTGCTCGTCACCTCGACCTGGCTGTCCTCGCTGGACGCATCGCCGCCGGGCGCGCTGTCCTGCTTGCCAGCCGCTACCACCGTCTGCGCTCCTCTGCCGCCACCGCTCTCCCACTCGCCCTCCACCTCCTCCTCGTCGCCGCGATCATCGTCCTCCTGACCGTTGCCGCCGGCGACGCTGCGGCGCGGCGGCGCTGCCGCGGAAGAGGTGGGGTTGATGGCGCCCTTGCGGAAGTTGGTGCGGGCGCTCTCGCCCCGCAGCTTGCGCGCGGCTTCGTCGTACGCCAGCGCCGCCTCCTCGGCGGTTGGGAATGTCCCCAACCACTGCGCACCCAGAGGTCCAATACCGCCAATTAAGTGACTAATAGAAGTTTGGTATGGAAGCTAACTGATAATGCTTGAACAACAATTAGATAATCAGTTAAAGGCATCAGCGGAGTGCGGACCTGGCGCTTGCCGTCCTTGGTCCGAATCTCAGCGCCGTATGGGCCCCACGGGCGCCGGCGCACGCCCACAAATGGCACCTTCTTGCCGCGGCGGCTGCCACTGCCGCTGCTGCTGCCGTGAACCCGGCTGGGCAGCGCTGCGGCTGTGGCGGTGGGGCCCTGGATGACCTCGCTGCCCTGCGAGCTGCGGGAGGACTTGCCGCCGCCGGAGTCCACGGCGGTGGCGGCGGCGGCGGCGGCGGCCTTGGCCTTGCTGCGGCCCTCCTCCTTGGCCACCACCTCGGCAAAGAGCTCGAGCGGATTGGCGACCGCCATGGCAGACCAGACCTGGGCTGCCGCCGGCACGGCCATCGCTGCTGGCACAGCGGCGTTGTTGGCGTCCTTGACAGACCCGCGGCCGGCGACGGCGGCGGCGGCGGCGTCCTTGGCCTTGCCGGCGGCTTTCATGTACGGGTGAACCCTCGCCGCCGAGAAGCCGGCGGCGCCCGCAGCGGCGGCAGTGGCTGCCGCTGCGGAGGCCGCCTCGGCCTTGACGGCTGTGAAGCTGCCGTGGCGCAGCGTCGAGCCTCCGGGCATGACATCCATGGCGGCGGTGGCAGCGGCGGCGGCGGCTGCGGCGGCGGCGGCGGCGGCGTCGGCTACTGAGTCCGCAGCGCCGTCACCGCACATCCCGAGCGACAGCCACATGGGAAATTGGGCGGTCGAAAGCGGCGCCGGCCTGGCGATGGGGCGGAAGACGCCGCCCCCGCCGCTGCCGCCGCCGCCTCCGCCACTCCTTGACGCTGGCGCTGCCGCCGCCGCCGCCGCCGCCGCCGCCGCGTTCGGGCAATCAGCCCCCTTGCCGCCTGCGCCGCCGCAGCAGCCCTGCCAGCTGCCTGCCGCCGCCACCGCCGCCGCCCCCGGCGCTGTTGCTGCTGCGACATCGCCTCCGAAGGCAGGGCCGAAGCCTTGCCCCCAGCGCCGCTCCCGACGCCGCCGCCGCGAGCGAGCCATGGCGTCCGGCACCCTGGGCCCTGCCGCCGAGTGGAAGCTAGTTACCGGCGCCATGGGCTGTGACGGCCAGCTGTCGGCGCAACGAAGGGCAGCGCCTGCAAGCACCACGCCTGCCGTTTCAGCAGAGGCTGCATGGCGCNGCGGCGGCGGCGGCGGCGGCGGAAATGGCGGCGGCGGCGGCGGCGGCGGCGCCGTCGGCGAAGCCTACCGGCCGCCTTCGTGGCTCCGCCTGACTGGCAGGTCCTGCCCGGCACGGGCGGGCAGGCTGCCCGGGAACGTCTCCCGGCGGGCAGCACGGCCAAAAGTGTGCGAAGCGCCTGATGGGCCTCGGCGGGCAGCTCGGGTACCTGCCCAAACAATCTGGGCAGTGCTGGGAATTTTCTCCTTGGGGCGGGCGGCATCTCTCGGACCCGGGCCCGGCGGGCGCGGGCTGGCGGCTCACATGGATTTCCGCCGCGTGTCAAATTCCACCCCGCCCGTGCCAAAGCATCCCCCACATGCTGTCAAATGACGTCCGTCTCTCTCATCCCACGTGTGATAACGTGGTTGTAGACAGTGTAAGCTTCTTGTTTGACAGCTCAGCTACAAGTTGCTGACTCGACGGTGAGGTGGCGGCGCTGCACGTCGTCGGCCCCGCTAACCTCCGTGAACTGCCGACGGCGCTCGACAATGGGCCCCATGTTCCGGGTCACCTCCGGCAGGCGCGCCCGACCGTCGTCCACATCCACGTGGAAAACCCGGCACATCCAGTCAGCAACCTTCCAGCTGAGCTGGAAGGCGAGCTGGACTGGCACGCGTTACGAGTCTCCGGCTATCGTCTGGGGGCCCCGATTTGACGGATGTCAAAACTACCCCGACCCCCCTCTTCCTTGGGAAGAGCCCAGGCCACCCCCCCCAGACGATGGCCCCGTAGGCCGCCGTTATTGGCCGGCACGCAGATGCCGCCTCTCCCTGGGCTTGCCACGTGTCCCCGGACCCGACAAACCGCAACCGCAGCCCGCCGACGCGTGGCCGCCTGGCTAACCGACTTCCGTTTGTGAGGCCGACACCGGCTGTGCATGCTAACTTGCCCTCTAATGCACTTCCATCACGGCCGTCCTGTACTAACACCCGTGCCTGACAAACGACGCCTGATTTTGCAGCCCTCTGCTCAATAATGCTCGATAATAAAGGACTCCTCCAGTAGAGGGCGATTGAGTGTGGTTGATGAGACCAGTTAAGACGAATAACTGAGTGTGAAGGCGCCAGAAAAGTGTTGAAGCAAACAGCGTAATCAAGTGGCCACTGGGTGCTCAGTAACCCCTTTGCTCTGCATGTAGACCAGTAAGAGCCCAAGAAGTCAGTTTGCTCAGTCCCCCTGACCTGCGCCCACAAGCCCAGCCGGGCCAGATCATGCGCAGAAACTTGACTAACATGGGTTGTACTGCAGGCAGCACTACAATGTAGTGCTCAGCTGTGCAAAGCAGAATAGATCGACTGGTGTGAGTTATTCAGCAGGCTCAAGATCTGTGTGATGAGGGTACTAATCCTACTCCCACTGGTAAGTTGAACATGTATGTCAAATTCAACTATCCATTTGGTATGAATGTGAGTTATGCCGCGGCCTGCAGAAGCCGCGACGGCCCAGGGCGGGCGACGAGGCCGGGGGTTATCCAGCAGTGCCGGCCGAGCGCCGCCATGGTCGCCTCGAAGCTCCCCCGCAAGTGCGCTAGCGACTGCCTCAGCTGGCCGCCCTCCTGGCAATCCTGCAGGAGGTCGCCTCCATCTTCCAAACCCACGTGCTTTTGGAGCCGCTGCAGGTGGATTGCCTGCACCATGGCGCGCATGAGGTCACGCGACGACGCTGCCTCCCGAAGGATCACCTGCACGGGCAGCAGCCGCGTTTAGTTGAGGATGTAATGCAAGGACAAGGAACCCAAGCGGCAGCTGCACCATGGATCCTAACCCAAGTGCAGTATCCTAAACCCTATATTAAACTCGGACACAAAGCCTCACGGTCTTCATCATCTCGAGGAACATCAGTTCTCTATGAACCATAACTCCTCGAAAGATATTATCAGCCATAATCATGTATTCAACCTGTAATCTTTTCTGCCACGACCCACCTTCATCCGACCATTCTTGCATGCCAGAATGAAGTTCTCGTCGCGGTAAAGCGCCAGCAGCGCCTCTGCTTCCGCCCTCGACGACACCACGGAGGCTAGGGAGGCCCCGAAGTCCATCCAGTGCTGCACATCCCTCGCTGCCTGCTTCGACCCAGCCGACAGCACCTTCTCGTCGTCTTTCTGCCAAAAGGTGGTGGACAAGAGATATTCACGAGTTGAAAAAGAGGAACTCCATGACGCGCACATGCAACAATTTTTGCTACCTTGCATGTTGGGCAGACCATCGTGATTTGGATGTCAGAATACACGACTTTACATCAATGATAAGGTCCACAAGCGACTCAGTCGAAGCTTGACATATGCAACAGGATCTTCAGACCCTTACCAAGCGGGCATTACTCCGGAGCGGCAGCCACGGCATTGTTGGCAGAAAGGGCTCCTCGGCATTGACCTCCTTCACGCTCGGCACACGGCCGCTTGTGTAGACCTCAGCGAGAACCAGAGCTGCATGAATTCGCTAGCCATACATGTCTGAGAAAGTGCAACACACTCAGCATCAACCTGCAGTACCTCATCTGTAGTGTTGACAATTGCATCGAAGTCCGGCAATCTGTAGTGAAGTGCACCAAAATATAGTGGAATATATGATTAAAGATCTGAAGGCATGGCCTGCTCTCAAGGGCCCAGGCAATGGTGGTGAACCTGCTCGGTATGGGTTGAGAGTGCGCAGCTGGATGGCCTGGTACGACCGCAGGT
This sequence comes from Spirogloea muscicola, assembly GCA_009602725.1. Classification (NCBI taxonomy): domain Eukaryota; kingdom Viridiplantae; phylum Streptophyta; class Zygnematophyceae; order Spirogloeales; family Spirogloeaceae; genus Spirogloea; species Spirogloea muscicola. The sequence goes on from WELB01000375.1 coordinate 59,323, forward strand.
TGCAGTAGAGGTGGAACGAGCTGATGGCAGCGTACGCAGCGGCGAGGGCAGGGCCCCGCGCACCGACACGGCCAGAGATTGCAATCCCGAGTGCAATGCCCAGTGACTTGCTGGCCATGCCCTGTGCCTCGCCCTTGGCAATGATCTGCGCAACGCACGCCCCTTGACGTCACAACGTTCCAGTGAGCAGCGCTACCATCAGTCATAATGCTAGCTCCACATTAAGCATAAACCCCCACTTGAATGTAAAACATTTCCAGGAATGCTCGTGAAACGTTACAGGAGACAGGCTCTCACATCAGCGTAGTTGCGCTGAGCCGCAAACCCTGCATAGAAGCAACTCCTTGTCGCTGACTGCAGGCAATGCAATTCAAGAAGAACTGCCTCAGGGCAGGCAAAGAGCAAGCGCATGGGGGAGGGCGCAGTCCAAGAGCGTGCTGCCCTTGATTGTGACCACAGCGCGGGTGCTTGGGCACTAACATTGGCAATCAAGAATTAGGTTCAGAGTCAATCTTTAAGCCCCTGACTAAAGGACAAGATGTGACGTGAGCTTGTGATGTGCAGCACAAGGTGAGAGAGAGAGATTATGACAGGCTTCAAAAATCACTGAGTGAGGAGGTCGCATTTCAGGGTGGTCATTGTGTATCTCTGACAGTGGACTTAAGGGTACAGGGTTTCATAGCACCACAGGGCAAGGGCTTAGGAGCAAATTTGTCATTGCCATTGTTGTGATTGCGCATAAGGGTCAGGTCAAAGGGCACAGGTCATGTGCTTAGGCTTTGTACCTGGATGAGGCCCGCGGCAGAGCGGCTTGCGCCGGCGGCAGCACCGAGGTAGACAAACAAGTGCGGGGCGGCAGCGGTGGCGAGCTCAAGGCCGTAAGCGGCATTCTCGATGGCGTCCGCAACGAGGCGCCAGCCCTTAGGGTGCACGTCAAAGTGCCGCCCGAACTTCGATAGGAAGATCTTGCTCAGGTACCCAATGCCGTCCTTGAGCACCCACTGTACAGCAGCCGCTGTTGGGATCGCGCCTTTGCCCAGGCCTACCGCGTACAGCATGGCCTGCCGGAAGTGCAAGCGGAAGGGTTTAGGGTTTGGGTGTAGGGTTGAGGTTTAAGATTAGGGCATGGGGTTTAGGCTTTAGGGAGCAGCCTAGGTAGTGACAGCACAGTTCAGTCACAACTACCTCGTAATTATCACGACCATCAAGTTGACACTCAGCCAGAAGAGCTTAAGAGGGCCACGGTGTCGGGAAGAAGGCAGATTGCAACAAAGGCAGCAAGTGATGAATAATCCCCCACAGAGAAGCACATAGTGGTTGATGAAATCATGAATATTGCCTACATAGGGTTTAGTGTGTAGGGTTAAGGTTAGGGTCAGGGTTTAAGCGGTTTTAGGTTGGGGTTTAAGAAAAAGCAAGCGGTGTTTGGCTACCAACTCGAACCTGCGTGGTGAGGACGCCGTTCATCTCGCTGGCGACAATCTGCGCCATGCGCCAGCGCGTGTAGCGCGGGTAGTCCTCGGTGACGCTCTCCGGGAAGCCCTCCGGCAGCAGCACGGCCTTGGCCGCCTCCCACGGCCGCGCCACCAAGCCGCCGCCAGCGCCGCCGCCGGCCATAGCCGCGCCCGCCGCCGGGACGGCCTTCGCCCCATCTGGGCTGCCGCCCAGATGAGCTCCGCCGCCGTCGCCGCCGCCGCCGCCGCCGCTGCCGCCAATGCCGGCATCCTGCGCGGCCGCCGACAGGACGCCGTCCTCGTACGCCTTGGCCTGGGCGGGGCCTTTGCGCACGGCGTCCAGCACGAACTCGTCGGCGCCGGCGGCGGCGCTGGCGGCAAAGCGCCGCCACGTGTTGCCCCGTACCTCCCACAGCGCCATGGCCTCGCCGCCGCTGCCGCCGCCAGGCCCCGCCTCGGCCTGCGGCAGCGCCGCAGCCCTACGGGCACCCAGCAGCGCCGACCAGCGTCCACCAACACGAGCTCCCATGTGTTGTTTTCATGTCTGCAACTGAGGCAGATGTCCTTGACTCAGTTGCTTGGAGCTTGCATGTGCTTACACTCGGTTCCGTGAAGCGTAGCAAACAAAGAAGTGATGACTGGGGGCATACTTTGAGACTCTGGGCAGAGTGGTTTGCCGGTAAGTTGCAAGTGGCCATTGCTGGCACCTGACTGACAAAGTCAGAATATAAGGGGACATCATACACAGTGGAGGCCACATCAAGCCAGGCCAGGGGGTCAGGGGCCCGAGGAAGGGTACCAAGCCTCCGGAGAGCTTATCGTGGCGGCCAAGTTCGTCTTCACCGTTGGTCGAAGCATGGGAAGAGATTGGGATGGTGGTAGTCATTGGCAACACCGTTGTACCTAGGATTCGTGAGCTCCGGCATCTGGGATGGTGAGGCGGGGCCACTGGCGGGGGCCCCTGATACTGGCTGCCCATATGACTGCCAGAGGGCCGCTTGCACTGGCAGCAGCGACGCCGAGCCTCCTGGCAGTGAGCTAGGCTTGCGGGGCAGAGGGGAGCCTGGCCGTGCCACAGAGGGCTCGGTTGCAGGCGTCCCCAGCGCCAACAGGCCTAGCTCCCTGCCCCTACCAAGGACACCGTGTGCGGCGCTGTCAAGAGCAGGTGTCCGCAGCGTCTGCTCGTCCCAGGGGCCAGCAAGCAAAGTACGGTCAGGGAAAGGCTCCCACATCAGACTGCTGGGCTGGCCGCGGCTCGCCTTCGGACAAAAGACTGGGTCAGATGCAGGAGTGAGGGTCGGTGATGTCTGCCCTTTGTACAAACCCTGCATGCACAACGCACATAAGCATGTAGATCAGCCAAAGGTCAGAGCGCCTCAATGTGAGCAATCCGGACACAAAGAGAATGAGGCTGGCTCACCTGGCACTCGGACATGAAGCCATATTGAGTGAAGGAAGGCGCTGCTGCTGGAGTGCGCGGGCAGCCTATGCAAGCCCTCTCCACAGGCAGGGACTTGACAGGGTCCCTCCGCTGCAGGGACGGAACCATGAGCAGCCACAAGGTATCAGCAACTTGACAGGAGAGACACAGCGGAACTGCACAAAGGGGAGCATTTCTTCAAAGAGAGGTGCTGCATGTGAGCTCACTGCAAAAGTATTGTCCAGTGGCAGGCTGGCCAGCCGAGCTCCGTCAAAGCGCGAGCCCCACAAGCTGTACAGATGGGGAGCCTCCTCGTTGCACTGCTGAGCAGCGTCAAACTCGCTCAAGTCACCTGCGATGCTCCTCACGCCCTCGAGCTCCCCTGCTCGCACCTCCCCTGTTACAGCCTGCTGCTTTAGCTCCTCAATTCTACGTCGCTGCACAAGGTCTGGGTACCTGGCTTCCTGGGCTGCGTCCTTGGGAGATGCAACCATCAGTGGGGTGCCTGCGTCAAGGTGCAGGTCGCTGGCAGTAGCCTCTCTTGAGGACAACCTCCCAGGGCCAGGAGCTACAGCTGGCAGTCGTGCAGCTGGCTGCATTGGGCCCCTGACTGCAGGGAGGAGCGGGAGAGGAGCCATGCGTGGGCCTGCAGCCGGACTCCCACTCATAGGTGTGGTGGGAGGACTGTCGCAGCTGCGGGGTCTCCAACCGTGGTTGTCCAACGGTGAATCATTGCTGGACTCCTCAGCTTTGTGACCAGGGAGCCGCTTCCTGGGCGTCGAGGGCAAGACCACAGCGGCTGCGCTCGAGGGCGCCCATGTTGGCCTATGCCCTTGAATCTCCATTCGGGTTGCAGACTGGATCGTCCTGTCTAGCTGGGTCGACCTTGCCACCGGGAGCTCCGCAGGCTGCAGCAACTTGACCTTCCTGGGCACCTGCTGGCTGGATGCTGTCATCGGGCTGGCCATGTCTGCTGAAGCTGGCGATGGAGGGGAGGCCCCTTCTACTCCCACAGCCTTCAGGAGTTGCCGCCGTTTCTTGCGGCCAGCTCCGCTCCCTGGGGTAGCTGCAACCGTTGGCATCACTGTAGTACCTGGCTCCGGCTGCCTGCCTGGACTCCTTGCTGCTAGCGAGAAGTCCTGCTCCCCACTCAGCTCCAGTGTAAGGCTGCTACTTTTGCCACTGCTGCTGCTGCTACTGGTGCTTCCTGCAGAGGTGACCCCGGAGGGAGAGGCAGTGCTGCCTTGAGCAGCTGTTGGAATTTGCTTATGCTCATATGCTTCATCATGAGCAAGCTGAGCCCTGGCTGCCACTTGAGGTGCACTTGCCGTGACGCCCTCATTTGGCGCCTGACCTGCTGGCCCCTTGCTGGTCTTCAACAGAGAAGGGGACGGTGGAGTGGATGAGATGCAGGAGGGTGACAAGTTGGGAGCTGATGGGGAGGAGGGGGGTGGAGGCGTGGCCAAGGAGTCATTTGTGGCAGAGGAGGATGAAGAGGAGGGAGAGCAGGAAGGCAGGGGAAGGTGGGAATAAGCTGGCACGTTCAGTGCAGGTGTGACTCCCTGCAGGCCAGAAGGCTTGCGTGGGCGGCCCAGCACAGGCCGCAGCACAACGAGCAACATAAGTAGCAGGGTGCCCGCTGCTGCTACCTGCAGCGCCCCCTGTGGCCTTAGGCGCTGCGCAATCAGCAGCGGCAGTAACTCTTGTGGCAGCTGCCCCACCAGCAAAATCTTGGAGACACCAGCCGTAGACTCTAGGAAAAGGTGCCGCTCCACTAGCGCCTTTGAGAAGTCCGGCTTGAAACGCACCTCAATGGCCACCGTCTGTTCCAGGAACATTGCACAAAGCTTCATATTCTGGTCAGCTGCTTGCAATGTCATGTTGGAAAAGAGGGTGGTGCAAACTCAGGATACATCCCGAGGAACTTGGCTGTTGACCCTGTACTCTTAACCCCAAAGGCAAATATTCTATGCGCAATGTCACCAACCTCTTGAGCGCCGAGAATAAAGCCGTCGCAGGGCTTGATGGACAGCCCGCTCCGAGCACATGCAAAGCCCTTGTCAAGGCCGATGCGGTGCACAACTAGCGGCATGGTGCCCACGTTCTCAACAATAAAGGATGACCTTGTCTCCACAGCCTTGCAGTCTGCGGCTGCTATGGGCAGGGCCTGGTCATCAACAACTCCTTCGATCCGAAGAGGCAGCAGGAGGGCGCTAACATTCCGCCGTCGGGAGGTCTGGTACGTGCGGAGGCCCTGCACCATCGGGTGTGCCCACGCTCCCTCGCCACGAAGCTGCAATTGCTCCTGCAGCGTGAGGTTGTTGTGCACCACTAGAGACGCGGTAGCAGAGCAGAGTCGCCGTGGCAAGAATCCAACAGGCCCCATCTGCAGGCGGCTGCGCGGAGGCAAAATGCCTCTGTTGACGCCATGGGGCGACAGCACAAAGGCTGGTGGCATTGCCAGTGACGACGACAGGCGCTTGGTGCTACCCCGACGCTCCAAATGCGTGCAGCTTTGACCGTTTGCCAGGAGCATGTCGTGCTCATCCTCCGCGCAGAAGCACTGTGCAAGTGCCACATTTTNGTCCTCCCTGATCCAGCATCTGGCCCGGCTGGTTGATGCGCGTCGTAAAAGTCGGGGGGGGCAGCTTGGGCCACTCCAGCATTCCACAGGCCTTAATTGCATATTATAGAATGCGGCTCTCGCTTTGTTTGCTGCACTCGCAAGCATTGGCTCTTCATCAACGTGCAGGGCGCGCTCTAAGTCAGGCCTCCGGCTTTCGTGGCGGCGCTCCAGCTCCCCAAGTTAGCTTGTCCAATTTGTTTGTGCTCTCCCGTGGGTACTAATGTCACCTTAGGCACCTTAGTTTAGGTCTCTGTATTATGTAGCCTTGTTTAGTTTGCACTCGCCTCTGCTTGAACTGTGTATTGGCTTGAATTGGCCTCCCTTTTCATTTCATGCGCCCCGCGCGCCTTTCTCCTCCCTTGAAGACGAGGTTGAAATCAGCTGTCCCCTTGATGTACTTCAGGAGAATCTTCACTGCACTCCAACGCCGGTACTCCGGTGCACTCATGTGCTGGCTCGGCTGTTCTACAGCTGCGGCTACATCTGGCCTCGAGCCCACCTTGAGATACATTATGCTCCAACTGCCTGAGCAAAAGGATAAGACTTCTCCATCTCCTTGTACTGCTTCACTGGGCTGTCCTTCAGCCTGCCGAGGTCTCTGCAGGGGGTTGTTGTGGGCGTGCTGTCCTCCGTCTTGTACTTCTTGAGGATCTGCTTCAGGTTGTGCTCCTGGCTAAGCTCCACCTGTCTAGCAGCTCCAGTCCTCTTGACTTGGATGCCGTGCAAGTATCTGACTTCTCCCAGGTCCTTCATCTTGAGACCTGCCGCCAGCTGCTCCATATTACGCACCAACTTCTCCTTGCTGTTTGACATGATCAGCAAGTTGTCTACATACAAGGCATTGTATACCTTGTCACCACCTGAGCTTCTTCTTTATAGACCACTGTGTCTGCTGAGCACCTCCTGAAGCCTTGCTCCTCCAAGAATGTATCCATCTTCTTGTTCCATGCCCTGGGGGCCTGCTTCAAGCCATACAGGCTCTTCTGCAGCAGACAACCCTTGTTTGGGCTTGCAGGGTCCATGAAGCCTTCTGGTTGCTCCATGTATACCTCCTCCTCCAACTCTCCATGTGCAGCTTCCTCAGCTGGATGCCTAACTCCGCATCCTTCCAATAGACGGAGTTAGATTCCTGGACTAGTCCTCTGGCCTGTAGCTCCTTAAGCTGCCTTGCTCCAAGGTGACCGAGTTGCTGGTGCCAGAGCATGAGCTTGCTGCTTGCACTGCCTGCTGCCACAAAGGCAGCCTCCTCCTTGATCTCCACCATCTGGGGCCTGCTGTGCAGTATGGACTGCTGCTGCTGTAGTCTGGCCACACCTAGCACCTTGTTCTTAAGACTGATGCAGCATTCGCTCTTCGTGGAGCTGATATTTGCTCCCGTTGCAGTCATCTGTCTGATGGAAAGTAGATTGGTGGCGACGCCAGGAACATGTAGCACCTTGGCGAAGGTGATCTCGGTCTTCTTCCCGTGGACTTCCCGTGCAGCATCACTGATCCTACGCCGGCTACCTGCAGGGCCCCCTTGTTACCAAAAGTAACTCTCTGTCCCGTGGTCTGCATGTACCCCTGCAGCCACTCCCGGCTCCCTGTCATGTGAGAGGAGGCTCCACTGTCCACGATCCAGTGGTCTGGCTGCTGTTCTTGGTGCTGGTCGAGCACGGAGAGTGCCTGGAGCTCATGTTGCCAGTCGTCCTTCTTGTTGCTCCAGCGATCCCTGGCCCAATGGCCTCTCTTCTTGCACTTGTGGCAGATGTCTGCACGATGCTCCCTCTTGGGCCTTCTATCAGCCTTCTGCCACCTAGATGACTGCTGCAGCCTATGATCGGCACTGCTAACCATCGCCGCCAACATGGGAGTCCTGATGAAGCTGAACTGATTGTCGTCCGTCTGTTGTGCCTCTTCTTGCAAGAATCTCTGAGCCACCTGTTGGAAGGTGAGGGTGCCTCCCAAGATGCTCAGTGTACTTTTCACTGAGCATCTTGCTCGGCCATTCCTGCAGCATCAAGAGGAGCAGGGCATTTGGTCCCTCCTGCTTCATTCGTCTTGGCATCGGCTGCACGCAGTTCCCCCATAATGCCTTCCAGCCTGGAGATGTGGTCGGCCATCGGTCTGTCGGGGTCGCGTCTTGCCTCCCACAGCTGCAGTCGGAGGTACGCCTTGCCAGAGGTATCCCTGGACGAATGTACTTCGTTGAGCCTCCTCCAAGCTTGCGCTGCAGTTCGGGTGCTCAATACGTGTCGAACCTGACTGGGCGCCAGGCACCCAATGAGGAACGTCAGAGCATCCGACCTCAACTTCGCTTGCACTGCCGCCTCCTCTGCCGCCTTCTTCTTGACAGCAGCTGCCGCCTTCTTGGTGGCAGTCCTGGAAAGCCCCATCAGCAGCCAATGGTTTTCTGGTCTAGGGTTTAGGGTTTAGGGGTTTGGGGGTGTAGGGATAAGCCGATGCTGCTGTTGCGGTTGATGCAGTCACCTCCTCGTCGTCGACGAGAGGCACTGACGCGGGGCATGCCGTCCGTGCCGTCTTGATCAGCCTCCGCAGGCTGACTCACCGCATCCCAATATCCTAGGGACTTGAGACGGTGATCCATCACAAACCTCCACGTAGGGAAGTCCATGCCGTCCAAAAGCGAGTGCCGAACGATTGCCTCGCTACCGGTTCTGATACCATGCTGAAGGTGGCTAACATCCATCGCTGCTAACCGCGGAAGCGTTGAAGGGTCGGTAAAGCGGAGGCTAAGGCTTGGCCTCAGATGTGTGGAGTTTGCCCGATGGGTGCCCGAAGAAGTAGCTCTCCCAATGGGGGTTAAGTGCTGTGAGAAGCCAGCCCGTCACGAATTGACAAAGGTTCGAATGGGCCAAATGACGGAGGGGCCTAAAGCCACAATGACGGAGGGAGCTGAAGATGCTATGTCAGAACGTGGTGGAGGATGGACCACTCAGTAGCTACGAGTGCCTCGAATCCGACAGACTAGCTGCTGAAAAGCAATCCCCCTGACGGAAGCCAGAGGCTGCAGCGAGAGCACGGCCAGCACGCAGATGCAAGAAGAAGTGGCTCTTCCAATGGGGGCAAGGCCTGTAAGAAGCCAGCCCAAAATGAATTGACAAGGTTCGAAGGGGCCAAATTACGAAGGGGCCAGAGGCACTAGCTCTAAACTAGGGAAGGATGAATCACACGTAGGTGCAAAGCGTGGGCCAGGGGTCGCTGAAGGGATACGGCTAGCCGCATGCGATAGACTTGGGCCAACGAGCCAGCGGCGCTGAATTCAGCCTGCTCACCTCGCCTGCGGGACACAGCTCGTCGCGCAAGCCTGGCCAGCAGGTCGAGCCACTGGGACCCGAGAGCCCCGTGCACATCCACGACCAGGGGGATGCAAGGCGTGGGCCATGGACCGCTGAAAGGAGAAGACTGACAATCCTGAAGAAAGCGCGGCCAGATTGACTGGAGGCCAAGCAAGCTTGGGGAGAAAGGCACAATTCAGCTGTCCGCCAGAGGACGGGACAATCGCATGCGATATGCCTGGGCCCACGAGCCAGCGGCGTTCAAGTCAGCCGGCTCACCGCGCCGGCGGGACACAGCGCGCCGCGCGAGGCCTCCCTACTCGAATAAAGTTGCTCGCCCTCTATTCCAGGGGAGACTCTCACGGCCCAATGAGACAGACGGGATGGTCACCCAGCCCGGCCAGCTGATTCACCATAGTACTATGTCATCACCCGACCCGCAGATTCACCATATTACCTTAATCAACATTGTCGTCGTATACGAAGAATCTGTGATTTCATTGCACACACTCAATCTACTTACAGTAGTACAATTATTGCAATAACAGAATCTCGGGGAAACAGCCAAACTTGGTCTTCTGCAGGTTCTCTGGCTTTCAAAGACTAGCCACCGGATAGTATTGGCTCTCCCCATGAGAGTTCGCTTACTGCTGTCTCAGTCCTTAGCACTCCGGCTCCTTCAGACCTTGTCCATTCTTTTGGGCTGGCCTCTCCCAGCCACCAGTTAATCTGGCCGCGCTTGCTTCTCCCCATGGGGGCAAGGCTGCCCTCAAGGCTGGGTATGCGGTCGCCTGCGCCGCTCGAGCTAGAGCTCAAGTACGCTGATCATCCGCGGGAAGACGAGTTCTTCCCGCTGGCAATCGACACGCATGGGGCGTCGGGCGCTCGGGTGGCTCGAGCTGCTCAACCAGCTCGCCCGCCACGCCATCGTCCGCCGCTACCATGGGGAGCCCGGGGACCTTCCTGCAGCCGGGTCGCTAGCGCAGGTGTATCAGGATGCGCTTGGCCGTCTCGCTGCAGAGGTCTATGGCCCGCGCGCTGCACCTGTGTGCCGGCAGAGCCCTCGCTGCTGCCTCTGGCTCTGGCCAGGGGACCCACTTCCAGGAGCCTAGCTTCTCTGACCTGAGGCTGCTTAGCAGGGGTTACTGAGTATTACGTAGCTGCTTTGTTGTTGTGCTTCTTTTGCTTGACGCTTCCCTGGCCCCCTTCTCGTACTTAGTTCATTCTTTTTTTGAGCTGGCTCCAGCCCCTATCCTCAATGGGCGAGCCCTTCTCTCAAGGGCTGTGAACAGCCAGCCCGAAAAGAATTGACAAAGGGAAGGGCTCGCTCAGTGAGGATAGGGGCTGGAAAGCCAGCCCAAAAAGGATGAACAAAGTACGAGAAGGGGGCCAGGGGAAGCTAAAGGAGAAAACAAGCACAGAAAGAAACTACGTGTTACTCAGTAACTCCTGCTAAGCAGCCTCAGGTTACAGAAGCTAGGCTCCTGGAAGTTGGTCCCCTGACCAGAGCCAGAGGCAGCAGCGAGGGCTCTGCCGGCACGCAGGTGCAGCGCGCGGGCCATAGACCTCTGCAGCGAGACGGCCAAGCGCATCCGGTACACCTGCGCTAGCGACCCGGCTGCAGGAAAGTCGGCTCCCCGTAGAAGCGGCGGACGATGGCGTGGCGGGCGAGCTGGTTGAGCAGCTCGAGCCACCGAGCGCCCAACTCCCCATGCGTGTCGATAGCCAGCGGGAAGAACTCGTCTTCCCGCGGATGATCAGCATATTTGAGCTCCTTAGCTCGAGCGGCGCAGGCGACCGCATACCCAGCCTTAATGGCACATTGGGCTGGGTGTGAGCGGTCGAATGCGTATGTGGTCACCACGTCCAGGATAAGACGTGGCCCTCCGGCTTGTGGGGTGGCCACAAGGTCTACGCGACGTGCGTGGAGACCGTCGGCCCTTTGCTGGAGCGGCATGACGGCGGAGTTCTCCGCTGCCACCGAGAAGCCAGCCTCCACCAGGATGCCATGCATCGCATCCCGGAGGCGGTCGTGGGCCGCTGTCCGCTCTCCGCCGTAGGAACAGCGCAGAACATGAGCGGCCAGCTCCCCAGGCTCGGCCCCTCGCCCGCCACATTCGTACTGACGCACAGCCTCGAGACATGGCGGCGGCAGGCCCAGGAGCCGGTGGACGGACAGCACTGCGAAATAACCTCGTCCGGGAGAGTGAGGGCGTCGTTGAGGGGGAGGTCCCGGAGCCACGCCGCGGCCCCCGGGGAAGAGGCCGAGTGGAGTCGCGCGCACCCGCGCAGGTCGGCCTCCGGGAGCTGCAGCAAGGCGGTGGTGAAGGCTGCCTTGTCCATCGCGGCTGCGAAGCACGCTTTGACGCGCAGATCGGCGGTGTGCGCGATAGACCCCTGCAGCGAGACGGCCAAGCACATACAGTACACCTGCGCTAGCGACCCGGCTGCAGGAAAGGCCACCGGCTCCCCATGGAAGCGGCGGGCGATGGCGTGGCGGGCGAGCTGGTTGAGCTGCTCGAGCCACCGAGCGCCCAACGCCCCATGCGTGTCGATAGCCAGCGGGAAGAACTCGTCTTCCCGCGGATGATCAGCATACTTGAGCCTTGGCCCGAGCGGCGCAGGCGACCGCATACTCGGCCTTGGTGGCACTTTGGGCTAGGTGTGATTGGTCGTATGCGTCGGTGGTCACCACGTCAAGGATAAGACGTGGCCCGCCAGCTTGTGGGGTGGCCACAGGGTCGACGCGACGAACGTGGATACCGTCGGGCCGTCGCTGGAGCGGCATGCGGCGGAATTCTCCGCTGCCACCGAGAGGTTCAAAGGATCTCGTCGTTCCACTAATCATAGTATCCATTTTGATTATATAATTGTGATGTGTTCATGGCCATTTGAGCTACAATGGCGTTATAAGCTGATTGGTTACTGCATCAATATGACCATATCCTTTCGAGTTCGATATAAACAACGATGAAAGTCAGAATAAGGTGTTCGATGACCTAGATGTACAGTTTGTAGCAATTTCATAATACTATTTTTTGAGTAGTCATATGAGATTTATATTCAGATAGCTCAGTTGGTTAGAGCAAAGGATTGAAAATCCTTGTGTCAGTGGTTCAATTCCACTCCCAGACAAGGAGGAAAAGAAGACGAGATAACGCGATAACGCGATAACTAGGCCAAGGACGGAATCGGATCATTACTTGTAGATATTCAATCCAATACATTACCTTTATGTTACTTCGCCATAGAAAATGAAGAAAATGAAAAGATTTAAAAGTTCCAATTAGAACATACAAGGCTTGCCTGGAAGTGTAATATAGTGCTCTGTAGACGAAATGGATGGAGATATGGCAATGGTAGGTACGGGCTCAAACTCTCCTACTGTACTCTTTCGCAAAGAGTTGTATAACGAGAACAACAAGACCTGTCTCATGGGCTTTAAGAGTTAAGAGAACCCAAAATACCTGACAGGCTCTGAGGCACTCCTTTCTGTTTGGCAGGCAGGCCTTCGTCATGCCGTTTTGAGAGGTCACCCAGCACCCAGCTGACCTCATCATCCAACCTGCCACCTATCTTGAGCCTTCCTTACAAGATCCAGGACTGGGCATGCTCGACTTGAGATGCAAAAGATACCCTCCAATGGCCTTACACTGTGATGATGGGGCTCGGAAGCTGAGTAATTCCGAGCATGTCAACGTCTGGCACAAGCCGGGCCGTTGTTCGTAGGTCTGTCACAATCGTGTCACAGGTATCGTTCGCAGAGATGAGGCCGCGCAAGTGCTTGATGTGCAGCACTTCCGGGCTGACATGGGCATCGATGTATGCAGCACGCTCGTGAAAGCGGCCTGCAAACTTGACAGCCGTATGTACCCCTGCCAGCACCACCTCCCCAGTCCTGGCCATCCACTTCTCACGGAAATATGTCTTGGTAATTCGGTAGGGTATGCGCTGTGCCAAGATGGGGTTGCCTATGTGCGAGGTGGCATTCTCAGGTAGGCAAAGGCGCACGTCGAACCTGTAGTCGTGAATTCTGAAGTACTTTTGGTCTTTGAATTGCTCCACGATTGTGTCTGCAGCCGCCAAGCTGCCTCGAATTGGTCAGGCAACACAAGGCGCCTAGATTGTTGCGGCGTACATCCGTCCTGGTGAGGTCAGCAGTATATGGAGAAGGGGGGAGGGGTTCGAGGCCCTTGCCAAGAGTCGCGGGGGGCACTGGGTAGAGGTACTCGTCGAGGTCGGAGAAGAGGGTCCACTCCGACAATCCCCTAGTCCTATATATGCAGTCATTTAAGTACACTTGCTGGCCGTGATTGTATGCCGGATACTTGCGCTCCTCCCTCACGTCCAACAATGTCATGCGGCCATCCTCAACATATCTCTGTGCTTGTGGAGCAGCACAGCCCACCTCTTACCACGGTGCCGGCAACTGACTTATTTGAAGGATGCGATGGTGACCATGCAAAGCGTGGCTGTGCGAGCGCAGGGCACATTGAAGCCCTCAGGTCTGCTAGTTGGCACCCGTGAATGCCACCAAGTCAGCCTAGCCGAGCTAGCCACATGCCGCTACTTGTGGCCATGGATACTGTGTGCTACTGCAAACGCCAGTGTCTACTCCGTGGGGCATCAGCAAGAGCATGGTACTTGCCTGATACAAATTCAGGAGGTCCGATGTCATGCTGCCCTCTGCCAGGTAAAACACATAGTGGACGCTGTTGTGCATCAGGTGATCGTGATACCGAAGCCATTCCGCCACCCTTGAGGCATAGATGAAGTCTTTCATGGGAGGTCCGCAGTATGAGTATTTGAAGGCTGGAGGAGCCCTGCGACCACAAGCGACAGATGATGACGGGCTCAGCAACCTGGTGAGACCAAAGCTGTTGCTAGGCAGGCCTCACCCACAGCCAAAGATGGTGCCCGCCTCTGTCACCACAATGTGCAATTGCTCCAGAGCGTGCCTGCTGGTGCCCGCCGTTGTTGGGGTTTGCAACACATCAGAAGGTTCTTCTCCATAGACCAACATGTACTCCAGTTCTTGATTTTCCTCCTTCACGCGTAGCTGTGGAGCAAAGCAAGCACAGGTGTCACTAAACACAGACTTTTGGATCATTCATTTGCCTCATACTGCAGGGCATCACTGTGACCAGCGTGCCGCAAGTCCTCCGCAATGGTTCGACTGGGCTCAGCTTCGATGCATCTTGAGAAGTACGAGCAGGCAGATTGCCTCTGCTCAATCTGCTGGGCAAAAATGTCAGCTCACAAGCCGGCTCACATGGCCATGCCTACGCGACCGCGAGGGCTAAAGCAGGGGACTCACATTGAGGTCATGAAGTGCGAGGTAAAGCTGCCCTCCTTGCGAGGCGTCAGTGTCATTCGCTAAGAAGTTGCAGTGTATAATGAGCGCCTCATATGGCATTTGCATACCATTGCCTGCTGAGTTCACATATCAAGACAGTGAGAGGGGCGACTGCGAGCCTGTGCACTGGAGATTGTGTCATGCAATGGACGACAACAAGGGTGCAACATGGACGACAAAGAGGCTACAGTAGGTCTCAAGTGGCCTGGCACTGCATGTTCCCTCGCGTACTAACTTGCACACCGCCATCTGCTTGGCCAGATTGAGAGCCTGAGCGAACCAAGCCAGGGATGACACTCGGCAACCCTGCAACCGGTGAGAGGAGCTGGCCACTTGCCTGGCCCCATATGGACCGCAGTTCCCCTGACGCCAATATCGCGCAGGTACACTTTGTCTACCTGCAGAAGTATCTTAACACATCAGCGCGCTCGCTCGAGTAGCAATTCGTGGCAAGGAGCTGCCTGCAGAGGCACGTTGAATGATTCACAGAGATGAACGCCCTGCTGGTCCTGCTTGATGAGATGCCTGGCGCCGCTCGATGAGAAAGTGAAGTAGGAGCCAGCCGCTCTCGGGCGTCGTCCAGTTCTTTTAGTTGGAGATTGAGGCGAGTGCTCTGCACACGCTGCCTACGTATCTGCCTAACATGCAACACGCTGCTTGCTGCGTCTTGCTTGGGCAACGAGGATCGCTGGACACGAACCGGCTCCCTGGAGTACGGCGCCCAAATGCAGAAGTGGGCTGGATCTCCAAATGCGTCCTGCTCGTGTCCGCCAAGCCAGCAGAGGTCACCCAACGAGGAGCCGAGGTCTGTGAGCTGGCGAAAGGGGGTGCCCCGGCGGCCCGCTCGGCGAGCAGCAGCCAAGTCGCAGCTGGGACGCTTAGCTGCTCGGGGCCTCCGACGCCATGCTCATCATCAGGTCCAGGACTGCCTGTCCACAGGACCATGACACGATCGGAGACCAGCGAGTGGTCCAGTCCACTCACCCTGAGGCTGCGCGCGTGAGTCCCAACGACGGCGAACTCGCCTGGGCCTGTCCTGTATGCGCCGACGTGCACATAGACTTGCAGGGCGCCTCCGCTGCGCTCCCGCGTGCGGAAGGGAACAAGCTGGACGCCCGCCAAGGCCTGCGTGCTCTGCAGCCCCTCTTCATCACCCTCACTGAGCTCCCCGCCGACAGCATCGTCGTCGCCGGCGCCGGCGGTTTCCCACTCTCCGCGTCCTCCGCCGCAGTCTGCGGCGGAGTCTGCGGCCTGCGGGACGCCGGCGGGTGGTTGCGGCAGGGCAGCTTCAGCACGCGGGTGAGCGAGGAGGGCGCAGGCGTCCACGACGGGCCCGCCCTCGACTGTGCGAGGTGCTGTGGGGGGGCCCGGTCGTCGCCAGAGCCCATGTCACATCGCTCGCGGCAGTACGCTGGAGAGGAGGGCTCGGTGCAAGCTCGCGGCGAGGAGGGGGCCGGGAGCGTGGGCGCAGCGCCCGCTGCTTGCCCGGGGGCTGCTGCGCTGCAGGGCGCGCGGGAGGCCGAGGACGTGTGGCGGCTTGGTGGGCGTACCGGCGCGCCGAGCGGG
>WELB01000376.1:0-19975 GCA_009602725.1 Spirogloea muscicola
CCGGGTTGGAGCGGTCGACCACATCAGTGGTGACCACATCGGCAATGAAATCAGCTAGTCTGTCGGATGTGAGGCTCCTCACTCGTAACTACTAAGTGGTCCATCCTCCCCCGTTCTGCCATAGCCTCTTCAGGCCCCGCAGTCGCTGCTTAGCTCGTACTTTGGCCCCTTCGAACCTTGTCAATTCTTTTCGGGCTGGCTTCTCACAGCCCTTGCCCTCATTGGGAGAGCCACTTCTCCCAGCCACCAGTAAATCTGGCAGCGCTTGCTTTCGCACAGCCCCTAGCGGGCCGCGGGGCCCCCGCGGCTGCGCCCCGCGGCTCGTGGGTTTTGTTGGGCGCCCCCGCCCAGAAGGGGCCGCGAAGCCCCCGCCGAGCGGCATGGGCGCCATATGACTCGCTCGCCTGTCGGGCCGCCGCTGGGCGCGCGCGTCACGACCAGCACGTAGCCCGGACGTGCTCCCGGGTCATCCCTTGCACACCGCTCTTTCTCTCTAATCTTTCTAACTTGCGGCTCCTAAGAGGTCACTCAAGTGTTATCCTTCACGGCAACCCGTTCTGACATAGCATTTTCAAGCCCCTCCGTCGTTGTGGCCCCTTCGACCCTATTAGGTCTCTGTATTATGTAGCCTTGTTTAGTCTGCACTCGCCTCTGCTTGAACTGTGTATTGGCATGAATTGGCCTCCCTTTTCATATCATGCGCCCCGCGAGCTTTTCCCTTTGTCAGAGAAAGTGCTCGCCCATTGAGGATAGGGGCTCGAAAAGCCAGCCCAAAAAAGAATGGACAAATTATGAGAAGGGGGCCAGGGGAAGCGCTTTGTCAGTTCTTTTCGGGCTGGCTTTTCACAGCCCTTGGCCCCAATGGCAGAGCCACTTCTTCTTTCAGGGCTGACTGTTCACAGCCCTCGCTCTTGCGGCTGACGCTAGATTACTGCAGCAATGCTTGAGCAGCCGGCTTTACCTTAATTTGCGGCTGCAGATCACTTGCATGGCCAGTGGCATGGTGTCACGGCTTGCAAGCTCAGCCACGCCCCAGACATCTGCAGCCCACCCGCTTAACAACGTGGCTGCCGAAGCAAGCACTGCTCGAGGCACTACGGCCTGAGCGTCAGACCCCTTGGCCTGGGCCGTCAGCCACCTCGCAATGGACTAGCGCCTCAGTGCCTCCTTAGTGCCTGATGTTGCAGAAGCTGAAGCATGACCTTCCTTCAAGTCCACTCAAGTAGATGGACACAACTAGTTTGCTCGTCACAGCACTGCTCTACCGCTTTGGTAGGCAAACCATGAAGAAGACCGAAAGACCCCGAAGGACGCAAGGACGCTGGCAAGACTTGCTTCAACTCATCAGCCCCCAAAACGGTGGGCAGACCTCCAATCTGTATGTGTAAAGCCCACGAGCAGGCAATCTGCTGTTGTGTGCTCGACTAACAAATTTGGCACGCGGCTTGCCAGCTCGACCAGGCAAGAATGGCCTGCTGCTGCTCCCGCTCGTCAGCATGCAAGCCAGGCGGTTGATGACCAGCAAACTTGCTACCCAACTCACGCCCCGATCGAATGCCATCCCTCCGCAAAAATCACACCCTGCCCAAATGAGGTGCCAGTGCCCAGCTCCGGCGAGCTGCACTTTTCTCTTAGAGCACATTGCCCTCCTATGCACCGCTTGTTGTGGTGACTGTGGCTGTTTCCAAGGCCAATCAAGTTGCAGCTGCAGGGGCAGGCGCCGCCTCCTTATTGGCGAATGCAAAGCCTTTGTCAATGCTGCCCTTGAGGTCCTCCTTGAGACTGTCCAGCGCAGCCTGTTCAGACGCCGTCAGGCCCTCGAGGTCTGATGGCACAAGCGCCTCCACACCTCGCTTTCCCAGTTTCACACGCGATGCAAAGAAGGGAAGCTCCGGCACCAGCTGCGCAGCGCAAAAGCGTGCAAAAGAGTGGGAAGTGTTGCCAGCAGCAGCAAATGAGGATAGCTGGGGGTCAAACAACATGAGGATAGCTGGGGGGTCATACAAAAGGCTGACCTTTATGCAAGGAGCTCACTTTGCAAGCAGCAAGCAAAAGCTGAGATGCTGCAATGCAGAGAAAATGCGGGCCACAAAGCTTAGCTTGCACTTCAAGGGTTTGAAGTGCTCCTTATCTGGGCAATGAACTCACATCAGACTCCACATACGCACACTCGTACACGTCTGAATCGCCGTCGAGCGCTCGAAGGCAGGATTCAGCAAAGCGTGCCGCTGCATAGGCCTGCAAGCAGAAGGAGAGGCGCGCGTCCAACCGGTTGACGCAATTATGTCACGAAATGTCTGGTTCTGCCCATGACGCCGATTTATACTTGGGTTTGAGTTGCACCAGTCTGGCTGGGGACAAGTGGGCACTGCAGGCAATTGGCACAGGCGTCACTGGTCGCCTGAGCTTACCATGGATAGCGTGGCTGAACCAGCGCCAGCCTTTGCCTGCAGCACCGCACAAGGAATATTGTCAGCTCCCAGGCTCTTGCAGAAGGCCTGCTCAAGAGCGTCCAAATGGATCCCCACAGCCTAGTTGTCAGTGGGGTAGACGGGAGGCCTACTTCAACAACTTCAGTGCCAGCATTCTGGATCCGTGGCGTGAGCTTCGCCACCTCCTCCTCGCTGAAATCCACGCTAGGCTTGGTCTTGGAGAGCAGCGGCAGGATGGTGGTGCCAGCGTGGCCGCCCACAACCGGCACGTCGACGTCCATGAGTCGAAGGCCCTTCATCTCCGCTACGAACGTGTTGGCGCGCACTACGTCCAGCGTTGTGACGCCGAAGAGCTTCCGCGCGTCATACGCGCCCTTCCTTTTCAGCACCTCCGACGCTATCGGCACCGTGGAATTTACCGGGTTGCTGATGATGTTAATCATAGCCTGTACACGCGCGCCGGCTGCCGCTAAGTCAGGTCACTGGGCCAGTGATCAAGCTCTGAGAACTCAGCCTGCAGCGACTAGGGCCCAGGGCGGATTCTTTGCGGCGCCGCCGCAACATCATCGGCTCCAAGGACGCATCGAAACGCCAGACCCTGCCTGACTGTGGGCCAGCAACTCAGTTGGCTGAAAGTCGCGGCGCTGAAGCCTAATCAGCTGGCGGCCAGTCCGTCCATGGAGCAGCCAGGTGTCGGGCTGCGGGGCCTCACGCCTGGGGCAGCGTCAGCGACAGCCTCGATGAGCCCCTGCACAATGCCGGCGTTGATGTTGAACAGGTCGTCGCGCGACATGCCGGGCTTGCGGGGGATGCCCGCGGGGATAATCACGAGGTCCGCGCCGGCGAGCGCCGCCCGCAGCTCGTCCGGCCCAGTGAAGCTCGACACCTGCCGCGACGATTCTGAATCAGCGACAGCACTTGACAGGCTGCACCAAAGTTCGTGTTAAGGACGTCAGCAGCATTGCTCCATGAGCAGCTGCACGCCTCACAGCAAGAGGGCTGCGACAGCCCGGCGATGGCTCCTTGGGCTCGATCAAGCTGAGGCGTCGGACCGCAGGCCGCGGCCTCAAAGATGCGATCATGGAGGCCGAGCTGCGCAGAGCGGCACACCTGCGCCGGCGTGTTGCAGTGGCTCAGGTCGGCGGCGACGCCCTTGACGTTGGCGATGTCGTAGAGGTTGAGGTGGGCAACGAGCGGTGACATCTTGAGGAGCAGCGCCAGCGGCTGCCCGATGCCACCGGCGGCGCCCAGCACTGCCACCTTCGCGGCAGCAGCGCGCGCACGGCCGGGCCCCGGCTCTCGCGGCCAGCGTCAGCGCAGCGGCCTGAACGCCTTCGCAGCGGCGGCAGGCCAGCTAGCGTCGGGCCCCACCTTGAAGGCGGCGGCGCGGGCCTGGCCGGGCCGCGCGCCCCGCTTTTTTTTTTTTTTTTTTTTTTTTTTTTTTTTTTTTTTTTTTTTTTTTTTTTTTTTTTTTTTTTTTNCGTTGGTTGTGGGTGGGGCTCGAAGCCCGTGAGTAGAGCAGCATGAGAAGCAGTGGGAGAGGATACTGGGGGAGGGGGTCCTGTGCCCCTCTCCATGTTGTCCTCCTCCATGGCAATCTCGGATGATGTTGGGGCCGTGGTTGGGACAGCCGTCTCGTCCATCCCTGGGCCTGGTGGGGCCTGGGATGAGCGCGTAGCGCAGCAGCTCCTGGAGCTCCGGTGCACTGCTCTCGCAATGGCCGCCAGTGCGGTTGCCTCCCCGGCACAAGTGAGCCGAGGGTTTGATCGCAGCCGGCCGCGCCAGCTTGTGGGCTGGGCAGCCGGACCCATGTCCCCCGCACGAGGCTGTGCAAGCTGCCTAGGTGCCGTATCCTCCCTCGCCACCGCCGTGGCCGCCGCGGCGCACGGCGTGGCATGAGGGACCCCGCCAGCTGGGGGCCGCGCTGCGGGCGGCACTGTGCGCGGCGAGCTCCGAGGAGCGCGCCGCGCAGGTGCGCGCCGTGCCTTGGCAGGCGGCGGCATGCGCGCCCGGCGGCGCTCAGGCGCTCGAGCGCCCCGGGGGGTTGGCAAGGCGCCGCAGCGCCCGGGGGGGCGGCGGCGCCGGCGGCGAGCTAGGGAGCCGTTGGGTCGGTCGGTCGGGGGGGGCACCCCCGTCTGTCCAAAGGGGAAAGAGTTGGAGGAACGAGCTGAAGTCGGCATCAGGATTTTGCAACTCCGACGAGGCATGCTGCTGTCTCCACCGTCTGCCGCCCCCGCCGCCGCTGCCACCGCCGCCGCCGCCGCCGCCGCCGAGCGCCCGGCGGCCGCCGCCATGGCCGCGCCCGGTGGGCCGTCCAAGATCCAGCTCTACTCCCTCGCCACCCCCAACGGCATGAAGGTCGGCTCCTCGCCGCTTCTCCGGCTCAGCTGCCTCCAGTGCCATCTGCAGCGGGCGTGCTGGGCGGCGGCCGCCGTCGACGACCTCACCGGCTCTGCCCCGAGCGCCGGCAGGTGGCGATTGCGCTGGAAGAGATGGGCCTAGAGTACGAGCCTCACCTGGTGGACATCATGGCCAACGACCAGTTTTCGCCCGAGTTCGTCGCTGTCAACCCCAACTCCAAGATCCCCGCCATCGTCGACCCCGACGGCCCAGGTGGGCGACTTGCATTCGCGCTGCCCATAGCAATGTGGCAAGACGGACCGTGGCCCTGGGCATGGACTCTGCCTCAGCTACTGACGAGAGTTACGCGGCCTTGGACATCGAGTCGGCAGGCGGGGCGCCCTTCAACGTGTTTGAGAGCGGCGCCATCCTGCAGTACCTGGCGGACAAGACGGGCAAGTTCCTGTCAAAGGACCCGGCGCGCAAGTGGGAGACCATCCAGTGGCTCATGTTCCAGATGGGCGGCGTGGGCCCCATGTTTGGCCAGGTTCGACGCGATCCAGCGAGTGCTGCTCATCTTATGTGCAGAGTCAGTGTGCAGAGTCAGGACGTCGAGAGTGTGTGTGGTCGGTGGTCTGAGCTGTGCGCTGCTGGCGCCCGTCGTCAGTGCATGCCACCTGAGTGTCTAACGCATGGACGTATACGCAGTTGGGCCACTTCTACAAGTACGGCAAGGACAAGTGTGACCACCCGTACCCACTGGAGCGGTACTCCAAGGAGACGAAGCGGCTGCTTGGCGTCCTGGAGAAGCGCCTAGAGGGGCGCGAGTACCTCATTGACGACGGGTACTCAATCGCGGACATGGCAACGTTTCCTTGGGTGCACTGCCTGCAGGTCAGATAGTTTCTTGGATGCTGCTCAGATTGAGATGATAGAGCGCACCAACAAAGAACCACATACTTTTTAGTGAATTCAAGACGCTCTCGCAGCCAAGCTACACACGTCAAATACGTGTTGTGATTGCCTTCAGTGATTGCGTAGCTAGTCTCTATCCACTCATTGTCTGCCAGACGTATTAACTTGACACTGTTGCTGGAAGGAGCAGGGGCAGACGAACTTAAACTACTTCATCTCAAGACTTGTAATTTATACCGTGGTTGTGGCCATGTCGTGCTCGTGCAGGTCTTCTATGAGGCCAGCGACCTCTTGGAGCTGCAAAATTTCCCCAACGTGCTAGCTTGGAAGGAGAGGTGTGCATCTCGACCTGCTACAGCAAAGGGCATGACTGTCTGCAAGAAGCAGTGAAAAGCCTCAACAAAACCTACCACATGGACTACTGGCTCAAGACCATTGAGTGCCAATGCACTTGTTGACAAGTAACTTCCTACCAGACTTGCGGGGGAATATTAGGCACCTGCAAGGTCACTCCGGCCTAGGAGATGCGATGCATTGATTTTAATAGAATATGCAACTTTCATGGGTATGCTCCTTGTCTACATTACTGGCAATCTAAGCAATGCAACCGTGGAAGGGTCTTACGGGTTTGGCATTGACGTCCCCCTCATGGCCTCATGTAGTTTCAATTTTGATTGTAGACTGCTGTGTCTTGACACCTGGTGCATGGACCTCTGCTTTGCCACACAATGTATGAGCAATGGACATCCTACTTAGGCAAAGAAGTTGCACTACTTAAGATCTTATGGCACAGTTGCATTTCAGCAATACAGCTTATTGCTGTTTCTGGCAAGCAAGTTCGGCGATCTAAACAGTGGCATTTTGTGGCCAATTGACTCTGCAAACCTGTTGGCCCTAGTCACTCTGCCAAGGTCATATATGATAGAGCAGCAAGCAGTGTGAAATTTGACATGATTATGGCTTGCAAACAGTCGCCACCTTGAAAATTTCCGGCCAAAAATCAACATATTTTGTCTGACATGCTCCTGAAGGTAAAAGCAGCAGCGAAGGGCTGACTAGCAGCTCAGGCAGCAGTCTCTCTGCTGCACCAAGACAGTGTGTACCCGACAACGATCTACAATGGTTCGTCAAACACCTGGGCTAAGCAACCCAAAGCACCAAGCTCAAAATACTGGATGCAGCTCCACAACCCAAAACTATCCTCTTGCTCAAAGTCTTCAGCCACATCCTCCACGAATTAGCACCAAAGTGCTTAAGTCTGGCAATATCCACATTAGCAATACTGCTCCAAGATGTCCACGTTGTCTGATGATGCAGATCATATCAGGGTCCGTCAAGCCCCTATGATCACCTGCCTGCGTGAAGCTCTGCAAGGACTGGCAGGCCTGACTGGCCTGGCTAACGCTCTCAGCCTTCACAGCAGTCTCAGTTGTAATATGACGCAAATTTGTCATTCCACTTGCTCTTGATCCTGCATCTGCTGTCGAGCCAGGACTGCAAGCCAGGCGAGAAACCTCTTCAAGCCCTTGAAGCTTTGACGAGATGCCACAGGCGGATGAGACATGCTAAAATGGCAAACCCCTCAGCCATTGGCTCGCCGGGGCTGAGATGATGCTGAGCTCCGATGCTTTGACTGCATCAGCCTGTCATGATCAGCCTGCGACAGTCCCAAAAGTAAAATGCTCACATCAGCAGAGGCCCTTCATATGCAGATGATATACTGCTATGAATGGACGCTCTGTAACAAGGCCTCTCACAACTCCTTCCATTTCATGGAGCAGCCCCGCAATGACATAGTAGAGTAGCAGCCAGGAGAACCCTAACACATGCACATGTCAATGTTGATATGCAAGGCAGGTATTGGCCATAACCTGAGTGGCATACAGAGCCTGAGTAGCAGGGTGACTCATATTGGCTTCTCCGTAGCCCATTGAAGTGAACAGGCCTTGGGATCCATGGCCAGAGAAACCCTGGCATCATTTGGGTGCAAATGCTTGAGATATCAGGAAAGGAATAATCAAAACGTCCGTTGAAGACGTATCAGCAGGAACAGCTAATACGGACTGATTGGACATATTGTGAAACTTGTGCAGTGCTGCAAAGCCTGGCTGACATGGTCAGACTCTTCCTGCAATTTGGAGCTGTCTTACGAAAGTAGGAATTTCATCCAAGAGGCAAGAATGCTCCGCTGCTTAACATAGGAAGCAACCCTTGACACAAAAATTTGTCTCAAGGCAGTACTGTTGCAGGTGGTAGAGCAGACCTGCGACAAGAAGCCTGAACCCTGCGAGTTACCCTGCATCTGGAGCTCTCCCTGAGTGTCGTAGGGTTGCGCTCCAAAACTTAGACCTCCAGCCTGCAAAGGAAACATAAGATTGGCTACATAAAGGGATGCAAACATGTGATTGCACTACTGCTATGCAAATCATAGTAAGTATTCTCAATCTAGCATTGAGATCAAGCTTCATCTCCATAAGCGCAGCTCGTAGAAACACCACAGAAAGGAGTACAAGTGCACCGATCTCTGCATAAACTCAGCCTGAAGTCCAGTACCTGAGTAGCAAATTCGGGGGCCTGGAAATTCAGGTGGCTGCTGTGCAGGCCTAAGTCTTCCCCCAGGAAGTCCTGCACAAGATGGTCAAAACTGTTGGTGAGTGCCTAACCAGGAGTGCCCCTCTGCACTTGGAATAGATTGCAAGGACTGACACTGCACGGGTCACCTCACTTGCACAGATGCTTGGGAAACAGGGTCCAAAATATATTGAAGCGGTCTTTTGCAGAGGGGGCTTTTGAATATGCATAGTCCACCCGATACTTGTTCTAAACATAGCACTGTAAAAGAAATGTTGCAGAGACGAGTCAGTCACCTGTGACATTCCACCAAAGGAGATACCATCTCTCAATGGTTGGCTCATAGGAGCTTGAGACACCATCTGCAGTGAATAGGATCATGTACTTCAGGCAACGACTCTTAAGGTCCCAGTATCACAGGCAGGAGCCCACTGTGAGGCCGGGCAGTGAGGCTGGGCAGACTGGGCAGCACAGCACAAAGAAGCAGAGAGCATCCTTACATGCATTTTAATCATTTCTGTCAAGGAATTTGACATATGCGGTCATAAGTAGCTTTTAGCTTTTCAGAAGTGGAAAAGGAGAAGTCTGGGCTCTTGTCCACGATATCAAGATAATAGGAAAGATTTGCACCCACCCTACCTGAGACATGAGCCCCTGCTGCTGTGTGAGTGGAACACCGTCATAACCAATCACAGGTGCCCCCTGTCCTCGGCCGGCCCCGACAAAGCCCCTGTTGCCCCCCTGAGGGACATGGGGAACAGCGCCTATAGGGCCGTGCGCGCTCCGTCGGGAGGGGATAGCATATGGCTGGCTCAATTGGCTGTCTCCCGGCTGGTACGTGTACGGTGGAACTCCTACTGGCCCTCCAGCACCACCTCTGGCGTATGTTGGGTGGTGAGGCTTGACATGCGAGCCATTGGCCATGGGGAAGTGACCTGAAGTAGGACCGTGAGCACAACCATCAAAAACCTGGCCCAGCGGTGTGTTTTAGAATGCATTCCAGAGAGCACAAGCAGCAATTACTTGCTCTCGCTGCCAAAGCCAACCAATACATGACATCAAACGGCTTGCTGCCAAACCTCAACCTTGATCAGAAGTAATAGCCTACATCCTGAACCTAGGATCCTGGTCAGCACACAAAGCGTGGAGTGCACAGTACAGGTATCCAAAGTGCGCCACGCTCGAGAAGGGCCTACCTCCAGCACGGACGTCGGGCAGGCGGGCCCTTCTCTTGTCAAAGGGCCCGCCACCGGGTGCAAGAGGCGTGGGCACTGGAACAAAAGCATCGCCCAGGCCAACAGCCTGCCCATTCATCCCAGGGTAAACGCGGCGCTCGTTATACACCTGTACAGATCAGCGGAAGTCGCAGTGTGTCAAGCCTGACTCTGCAGTGCTGTACTCTCTTGTATTGTCTGGAAAGTGACTGCATTTTGCTCATTGTGCCACTGACAGCAACTTTGTCAAGCAGGGCTAACTTATGACAAAATAACCGAATAGCGAAACTCAAGTGGATCTTGCTTTCTTTGTCACAACAGAGGTCGCCTTGACTGGGATCGTGCTCATGGAATGGGGTAATCACCTTCTTGGGGCGCTCAAATTGTACCATGCTTTGCTTCAGGTTGTTCAGGGGACCCTCAACAAGGCACTCACGCTCCTGATGATCAAAGGATTACTTTTAGCTGACGTATGTGAAGTAGAAAAGAGCCTCATGCCTGGCTAAGCTTTTCATCATCTGTACACGGTTTTCATGCAAAGGATGCACTAACAGCAGATACTATCAGTCTTTGCAGCCATTTGACTATGATACACATTCTTGATTTGTCATGCACTTGGTTCTGCCTACTACTTACACAATGAAAAAGCTCCTCACCTTGAAATGTGTAAGTAGGTTGTTCCATAATGGTTGCCGCGACAGTACTTTGGGATTGCCCAGAACAACAACGCCATATTTGGCGCGTGTCAGAGCCACATTCAGACGCCGAGGATCATTCAAGAACCCAATTCCCTGTTACCACCCCTCAGGACGCTGGTCAGTCAAGCAGACTGCAGATTGTGTGCCTGGTGAAGCTCATTTTGAGAAGGCTACATACATATGTGCAAGCTCTGACCAGCGCGCTTGCCTGGTCAAGCTCAGGTTCATGGTGAGGACATATGATGATGAGCACTCTAAACACGTGCTCGGTTTTTAAAAAGGACTCTATAGAAAACAAAGTAGTGTCCCAATATACCAGTATCACATGCTAAACGCATTCCAATACCGGTAGCAAGATGCAGGCAATACCTGGTGTTCATTGCTTCGCACACATGAGAGAATGATGTAGTCCTTCTCTCGACCCTGGAACGAGTCTACACTGGCAACCTGACAAAGACATGTGTACACTATGTCAACACATACTAGCAACCTACTGCTGCCAAGAACGATCAAGACCATAATATGACACTGGCCATAATATACACTGATGAGTTTGCAACATGAGCACTGAAAAAGTCAATAATCGACAAGTACAAGGAGGTCTACGTCATCCCTTTGCATAATATTTCCCAGATGGTACTCAACCTTGTAGCATTGCATGCTTGCAAACAGAATGTAGAGCCCTGCATACAAAGAGTGCTACAGGACCTCACCAAACCTGCGATACACTATGATATATATGCGTGGGACAATCTGCTTTACCTCCAGCTCCTTGTATAGTTGCTGCCGTAAAGAACCAGTACGGGCCATCTGATTGACTATATAAGCTCGCTGCCCCTCATAGGGTGTAATAACACCAATCTGTGCAGCACACAGAAAGCTAAAATGTGGTCAAGCTAACATTGTTGATGTTGCGCACATCAGTATGATTTTAAAATCGCCCTGGGGTATAAGCAGTGAAAGAGTGCAAGAACTTCACATACCTGACTAGGGACCACTCCATTCCTGAGGAAAGTCGTGACTATCTTCTCTACATTCGCTGCCTCTGTCCTGTTGAGATACGAAGTTCCACTGGCACTTATCTCTTCTTGGCCCATCTGCACGCGAGATTGGGGTGGTCAAAACACGTTACAGTAGAAACCCCACTCTAAGAAGGTAGTAGCAAATGCATCTAAGTAGCATATGGTCAAAGGTCACATAACATCTGCTTGTTCACAAAATAAATGCAGCATATAAGCAATCAGAGCAATCAACCAGGACGCAGGATGTGACACCTGGACATAGAAAAACATGGGCCTTGTTGGAATTGGCCAAGGGAAGTCTACGCCTGGCTGGAGGCGCTCTGCCTCCACGACGCCATTCTGAAGAGTCCCTTCATAGAAGCTATTTGATGGGAACTCTGAAAGGCAGGGGTGCATCCGATATTGCACCTGCGCTCATCAACCCTCATGCCCGACTGTCAGAAGTGCTCCCACCTACCAGTTTCACAAGCTCTCAAGCTACTCAATGGAGAGGAGCGTGGGCTCGGGTGCAAGCTTGCTGTTCCCAAAGGCACACCTAGGCATGAAGAGGTCCAGGCTCACAATCTCAAGTGCTGGATGTCAGTATTCACCTGAAGACGAATTGGCTTGACACCCAAAAGGACAAGTCGCTCGAAAAGACTCTGCGATAGCCCCGCTTTCGCTGCTTTCTTGCACATGATGACAGGCCCCAGCTGGCAGTGATCTCCAACAAGCACTAGCTGCTTCGCTCCCATAACCAGCGGAATTAGACACTCGGGTTCAGTGGCCTGGGTTGACTCATCAATGAGGACCTGTCATGCCAGACAGATTAAAGTCATTGGTTAAAGTTCATCAGATGGGAGAAAATGCTCCAGCAAGAAGGAAAAAGCTTGCAGCGATGGAGACGAATTAGCGTGCACACAAGCACAAAGAGCTGACCTGGCGGAAACGGAAGTTGGAGAGGCGGGGGTCACCGGCACCAACGCATGTTGTGCAAATAACATCCGCATTTTGAGCAATATCACGTTCTGTTGCTCTCTTCAGAGCCTTGTACTTCTTCTCGTCGGCACTAGATAATTCACCTGTTTTAGACATTGAGAGGAATAGATGTCAGTTCATCAAAATGTCTGTAGCAAGGTAGCTGTATCCACAAGAACAACACCAACCTCAAAGAACAGCTACTTTGGACTGTCACCTTGCTCCTCCTTCAAGAGCAGAAGTTTGTTGAGCTCATTCTTGTCGCTCATGTCCAAGTGCTTGACCTGGAACATTGACGTCAAGAAGCTCAGAAGGTGATCAAGTCACTGCTTATCAGACATATCACACTTGAAAGTCAGACTTTGCTTTGAAAATAGGATAAAGCAAAGGACTCAAAGCAGGCATTCTCGATGGTCATGACTAAAGGAAACACAGCCTTATATTTAAGGTAGTAAGTCCATACCTGGTAGTGTAATGTCAGGTGTTCAACAGGTGAGCTGACAGCTTCTCGTGATTTTGCACAAAGCCGCACAACCTGCAACAATTGCAACGATCAAGGAAGACCACGGCAGAAAATAAGTCAAGACACAGAACCTCAGATACTGAAGAAGCTGAACCTTGTTACAAAGAGCAACGGAATGGCGGAACTTCCTGACAACCGGGGCACATTGACAAGAAATCTGCCCATTTCAGTGGCAAATTTATATGTACTCGCCTTCAATCCCGTCGTGCTTATCTTCTCAGCAAGCTGGTCCACAGCAACGTTGCTGGGTGCGCACACCAGAACTTGACCTTGGCCTTGCTTGGCCAGATGGTACACAATGGCAGCGGAGGTCACTGTCTTTCCCGTGCCTGGAGGTCCCTGGATCAGGCTAACAGGCGTCTGGAGGACATTCTTTACTGCAAAAATCTGCGGCACCAAAAAAGGCATTCTATGTTAAGTGACGCCTGCAACCCCTTCCCTGTAAATCCATGTGCCTAATACTAGTCCTGCTGACTGGAGGTACAACAATACCTGGGAGTGGTTCAGCTCAGGCAGTCCAGGCGCTCCAAAGCGGCGAGGAAGAGTACTGCGCATGACCTGCTGCTCCACTTCGTGTCCCAGAAGGCGATGATAGATGTACCTGCATAAAAGCGGTACTTATGATTAGCCATGCTGACGGACATGCTTGCACAGCAGATTACAATGCCAAAGGCCACAAGTGAAAGGAGCTACTTGTCAAGCACCAGCACCTCCTACAGCAAAATATCGAAGCAAGAAATTTTTCAAATAAAATGAGAAATTGCTAGTGTCACCGTGGAACCCTGTAGCTACTCCTGAGATAACAGCACTGTGAGAGAAATGAGTGCAGATAAAGACCCGCTAACGCTTGTCTCGTCCACTGCAAATGACTTCATGGCATGCTGCATGCGGTCGAAGCTGGTGGCCTTCCAAACAAATTCCACACTGAACCCGTGGCTGCAGTCGAGAGGCACTCCCTAAGCAGAGCAAATTCCTACTGAGTCAGAAAGATGCCTGCAAATAGCCTGCTGATCCCCGGGTCATCTGCATCAAGCCTTGGCCTAGTCAAGGTCCAGCAGTGAAGACACAGCAGATTACGTGCCAGTGTCCTACCTGGCCACTTCGAAGCTCAAGTGCTACCTCCTCGGCAGCTGTGAGCTTGATCTGGCAAATACAGCACAGAAAATAAGAACAATGTTGGAGAAGACACTATGAAAGCAGTGCTATGAACATTTGACCAGGCATACATCTCACCATATGAGGCATATGCTCCGAAGACTAGAACTATTGACGGGCTCTATCAGAAACATCGTATGGGGATCTTTACCACATGACCAACAGACTGCCATGGGTCATGACTACTGTCCCCAGTGAAACGCAGCCTCAACTCATCCCCAGGCACCAATCGAATCTCATTGTCTTCCTGCACATCAGGGGCTCTGAGAAGCAATAAGCTGATCATCACGCTATAGTGATCACCATTTGTAAGCCTTGACATACTGCTACTAACAATGGTCAAGCTAAAACAGCACAGATTCCAAGTTACAAGGATTGGTGTATATTCAATATATTGTAGGCTCTCTCTGTACAATCTCGTATATCACTGCAACACTCGTAAGCTCTCAGTCTCTCCAATAGCCTTAGATTTACCTTAGGAAACATGAAGTACGCCACTCTTTTCTTGTTCAAGCCAACATCCCAGCGCACAGTGATAGAATCTTTGGATTGTGATTCTTTCATGACCTGCACACATAGAAGTGCTCCACACAGGAGCTCAGCCGCCATAGCTTGCCAAATAGAAACGTTGACCAGGGCACCATCTTGATTGGGATAGAATGAAGAAGGCAACCAAGGCAAACAAGGCACGCCTTAGGTACTTCAGAATTTTGAGATGTTCGAAGTCTTTAGCTGCTTGCATGATCCTCAATCTAATCATCATTGGCACAATGCAACAGTCAAGTACCTTGTCATAGTCGGCTTCTAACTTGACAAGGGGTCCAAACACATTTTGGTACTGCATGGAATAATAAGTCACACAGGTCAGCATTCTTGAAAGGATGCGAATGCTTTAGACCGAATTATAATGAATACCTCAGCTCGTGCATATAGCAGAAAACAGATACTCAGTAAGCCCAATGTCACGCATTGATCAGAACCTGTTTAATTTTAGCTTACTAAATTTTAATTCAATTTAGGTACCACACTCTACTGCCGACAGGAGTGCCGCAATGATAACGAAGGATGGACCTGCCTAAGCATCTACTTTGGACAAGCTCAAAGCACCAATCACATAAGCACCTGGTATGCATCCTCGTAGCGTAGGGCAACTGGCTGGGGCTCATCATCAACACCAGGCTTCTCTAGGTCCTCCAGAGTGGCATCCGGAGCAGACTTCCAGAGCTCTTCTAGCTTGTTGATCTGCGCAGCGCTGACTTGCCGGGCTCGAAGCTGCTCTTGCTCAGTTGGCACCTGAAGCAAGTCGCAGCAAAGGCAGACGCAGTGGACTACAGTCAGCAACATGCCTGCAGTACTCAGGTGCTTGTACTGGTGGAAGAAAGGACACGCTCTTGAGCCATTGTGTTTCTACAAGTGGTCACTGCTGTGTGACCCTTCCAGGAGAATGAAGAGCAAGAGTCTCTCTACAGCACGACAGACAAGACGCCATGACCTCAGTCAGTGTCAAACAAGTGAGGGTATTGTTTTTAGGACCTTCACTAGCCATGGCAGGAAGCAGCGGTCATCAATCAAGGGCTGCCACTGGCTTAGGTCCCAGTTCATGTCCTTGAGGCCATTGGCACTAAGGCAGGGTTCCCGGCACAGAAGTACAACAACGGACTCTGACTTGGCCGAGATGAAGCCAAGCAAGAAAGCATTGCGGCAGCCACAATTGTAACATTCCAACGTAGTCTCGCCAAGGGGACTGTCCTTGTGCAGGCACACTTCCTTGTGCTTGGTGCGAACCTGCACAGCCAGTGTTTGATGAGCAGTATGCAAATTGTCCTGGCCTTTAGCCACAACGAGCACAGAGATGGTGCAAACAGCCAACTCCTATCGCCCCACCCCCGCACCCCTAAAGCTTCAATGTAACAACCACCCTTGGTAAAGTTGCTCCAGGTGTGAATCCGCTCTTAAACATCAACATAGCAGATGCTTGTACCAGAAGCATCTTCGGCTTGCATGCCATAGTCGATTTTGCAGTGAGCCTGGACGAAACTTGGAGCACTTGTATGATGAGCAAGGGTTTGGGCTGTACCAGGTGATTCACGATGTGGGAGCCGGACATGTTGCCGCGGGAGTTGCAGAACCACCGCCGGCAGGAGGGCGCGTTGCACCGCACAACCGAGGCCGGGCTGTGGATGCCGCAGTACTTGCACGCATGCTCCGGCAGATCCTTGGCAGCGCCAGGGTCCAGTGTGTCGTCTTCGTGGGGCTCATCGAGGCTCAGCTCGCTGGCCTGCCTGGCCAGCCCGTCGGCGGCGGCCTCGAAGTTGCCACCGCCTGAAGATGGCTTGCCGGGACTAACGGTGTGACTCCCGAGCGGCGCAGCGGCTGCCACCGCGGCTGCCGGATGCCCTTCGCTCGCCGCCTGCCTGACTGTGGCTGCAGGCGCCGCCTCGGCGGACGCGGCGGAGGCGCCGGACGCCGTGAGCCGCGACGGCAGCGCCGGCGGCGGGCCCTGGCNCGCGGGCGCCGCGGGGGCCGCGAAGTTGCTGCGCGGCTCTGGTTTGGGGGGGGGGACGCATCCGGAAGGGCCTTCTCGTATTGGAACACTATAGACGAATGAATTGCGGATTCTTTTTCGGCTGCCGTAATCAACGTTATACCGATAGCCTAGGGACCTCGCGCCGCCCAAGAGCGTAGCCCCAGGAATCAAGCGTACTGCCGGATGTAGCACTATCTTGCCGCGGCAGGGTAAGGTCGTCAACCACTGCGCTAACGGACTACTGACGATCGCCGGTTCACACCGGGTCGGACGGACGGACGCCTGGCGCGTCCGCCCCCCCGGTGGGGGGGTGGACGCGGCCACGGAGGCCGAGGCCCGCCTGCACGTGCAGAACCGAATTTGAACTCTCGCGTATTGGGGGAGGGGGGTGCCAGCTGTCCCTTTTCGGGCAGGCCGGAAGGGGTGGACGGGAGGAGGGCCCAATTCCGTCCGGCCGTCGTGGCAAACGCGCGCGTTTAGGCGTAACGCGCCCCGAAAGGCGTCCTAGTCAGCGCCCGATGTGGCGCCTCCGTGGCGCGCGTCCGCGTCCGGGCGCGCATGAAGCCGGGCGTTCCAAACAAACCGACGACACGTACCCCTCCGTCCGTCCGCCCGTCCCCGGTGTGAATTGGCCATGAGTACGAGGCCCCTCTGACTGCCACTCTTCTGTCGACGATGTCTACTACGGGGCTGAGCCCCCCACGGAATGCCTTTGGCATAATGGCAAATCGGCGATGGGTAGCCAAGCCTGCTGGGTCTTGGCGCCCCACAGTGGGTTCACTAGCCTCAACGCCTTGCTCCATTACTTGCGGCCGCCCTCGAATGAAGCAGCTCGTCTGTGCTCTTTGACTCATCGCTCCGGCTTTCACTTTTCCGCAATCTCCCAGAGGAAGAGTGCATGCACATTCCATGACTTGTAATCTGTTGGGTATTACAGAGACAAACCTGCTGGATCCAGACACTGACAATCACTATCAGGCCAGGGCAGACTTACTGTGCAACATGTTATGGTACAGCCAATTTCTAAGAAGCCTCCGGTGGTTCTCAACGACAAGTGCAATGCAAACGTCCAGCTCTCATGTTCTGAGTTGCTGTCAAAACTTCTTTAATACGCCTCTCACATGCACCACGAGCTAGAAGAAGCATCTGAAGGCTGCTCTGCCTTGGCAGTGACATGTTGCTAGTCGCTGGTGTTCCTGGCCTCAATCACGCTGGCAAAACTCCGCGTGCCAACAATCTGCACAATCTCCAGGCCAGCAGCGGCCAGCAGCGACCGCCACTCCGTCTCCGTGCGCTCCTGGCCGGTGCACATGGCCATCATCTGCATGTCAAGGCCGGTCTTGAGCATGTCCACTGGGTCGTCAGGCCCCTCAATCACCGCGTCTATCACAAGCAGGCGCGCCCCAGCTGCGGCAGGCGGCATGGCTGCCGTCACATTGGCAAGGATGCGCGCTGCAGCATCGTCATCCCAGTCATGCAGGATGTGCTTCAGCACATATGCATCTGCCCCTACAGGCTCCACTTTCTCAAAGAAGCTGCCTGCAGGCACTCACGGACGGCCGCATCTGGGGTAATTGTCAGAGATCGACAAGGTTCCACACCTCTAAGAAGGCACACCACCCGGCTAGCTTATCTCGATAAGCTAGATAAGCTAGCCGTGTCATGAACAAGCAGCAACACCTTCATATACTTGTCGTTCATATTTGCAAAGATGATGAGATAACTATCAAGCCACAGGTAAGAGGGGACATGCACAAACCACACGAAGATACAGGCAAGTGTGATGGCAAGGATGTAGTGTGTAATCGTGAGAGGTCCTGCAACCTACTGACCTGGCACGAAGGAGACACCTGCAGCCTCCGCAGGCCCGCCAGCCGCCGCTTTAAGGACAGCTGGGCGATCCAACACACTTGCACGGCCTCGAAGGTGTGGCCACACAGTAACTATCTCTTTCAGGAAGGTGCCGCTGCCCCCCCCAACGTCTACCAGTGATCTGCAATAATGCAAGGGCGCAGGCAGTCATCAGTTAGTGCATTGCTTTTGCAACCCTGCACTAGCCTCAAGCATAATCAGTGGGCTGCTATATGTTGTGATTGCGCCTTCTAAAGTCCATTATGTTGACCCCTGACCGTCATCAATAGTCAACCTCTTATGAGCACTGTCATCCTGTTCTACAAGCACATTCGTACAAGCAAGGAAGAGAACGCCCTGAGCAGAAACAACTCTCAAAGTGGGCACCTGAAAGAGCTCCACTTGGAGTAGTCCCTGGCTAGAAATGCACTGTCCAGCAAGAAGCCCGCCGCGAACATCGCATCCGCGCGTTGGCTCAGCTTGGGGTTTTGATCATAGTGCTCCCACATTGTCTTGCCCATTGCCTGGTCAAAAGCTGAGCCACCGTTGCGAAGCGCCAGTGCCAGGTTGTTCCAGCCGATGCGATGGTCCTCCTGGTCGTTCATGGCAAGGACAAGCGGCAACTCTGGAACTTGGTGCGCTTCACACAGCAGCGCTGACGTTGGCGTCAAAGAGAACTCGCCGCTGTGCACATCGTAACCAAAGAGTCTGTGTGCGGCAAGAAAGCGCAACAGCCGATGCAGGTTTCTGGCATCGACAGGCTCCGGCAGCACCTGCAGAGGCAAGCAGGCCCAGGCTGTCGCCTTCAGCTACAGAAAATCGTGGCATTTCGCGAACTCCTTGGGTGCCTGCCGAGCATCTTATAATGCAACACATTTTACTGCACAAAATGCATCAAGTCTGACCGAGAAACAGCTGCTGGTCACATTGCTGGCCCTTCCACTGCTGTTGACAGAGCTTCACTCCCAAAGCTCTGAGTGCGACAGCAGGGCATCTGCGTTTGTGGAAGTTTTAAGGGCGGCGCCGACCTTGGCGAGCTGGGCGGCAGTCCTGGGCCCCTGCACGAGGGCGTCGGCGACACGGAGGCGCGCGGCGTGGTAGAGCGAGTCGGAGACCCAGAAGAGGGAGGCGGCCTGGCGGAGGCGAAGCTCAGACGGCAGCGCTGCATGGAGGCCGCGGTAGATGGCCATCCAGGCAGCCGCAAGCGGCCGGACCAGAAACTTGGGCGGCAGCGACTGGAGCCTGCACACAGAGCCCACCGAGGCCGTGAGTCGATGCGGGCAGAGCTGCGCTGGTACCGCAGCCAGGGCCATGACCGTCGCCATGGAGCTGGCGCTGTGAGCTGCACTGGCGTCGCGGCAGACAGAGGGGCGATGGGCGCACGTCGTGCTCTGCAGCCGCACGCCGCGCTGCTGCGACGCCACGGCCCCGGCCCGCCGGGCGAGGAGCAGCAGCGGCAGGAGGGCGGCCAGCACGGTGCCCACCACTAGCAGCGCGCGCTGCGGCGGAGGCCGCCGCGGGCCCCAGTCCACGCCGCACGTCTGCCAGAAGGCCTGCCCGATGCAGGCGAGCGCGCCCTGCACGGCCAGTGTGGCCACTGCCACCAGCACGACGTGCCCTGCCACGCCGCCGCCTCCGCCGCCGCCGCCGCCGCCGCCGCTCCATGGCCAAGCCATGCGAGCTTCAGGGCCTTGGCGCGCCGCAGCCAGGGTTGCCCTCCCCTGCGCCAACGCAGGCGGCGGCGGCGGCGGCGGCGGCGGCGGCGGCGGC
>WELB01000376.1:21564-47360 GCA_009602725.1 Spirogloea muscicola
GCCGCGCCGCGTCCGCCGGCGGGCTGACGGCCGAGGCGCGACCGCCGCGGCGATCCCGGGCATCCGCGTGGCGGCTGTCCGGGGCCTGGAGACTGGTGGCGCTTTCGTCAGCGGCAGGGAGCTCGTAGGACCCTACGAGGCTGCCGGGCCATCGCGCGCGGGCGCACTGAGCGCTCCGCGCAAGTGGAAATCCAGAGCGCCGCCTCCGCCGCCAATTGCGGCCGCCGGCGCGCCGGCGGCCACCGAATTCACGGGGGACCAGGCGGCGGAGCTCCTGGCCAGGCCGCTTTCGGACATGGCGGCGACGTCCCTCCGCCAGGCTGCGCCCAGGGGCCTGGGAAAGCACTGCCATTGCTGCCGGCAGAAGCGACCGATCGGCCAGCTTATACCATGCGGCGCGTCCGCCGGCGAGGGCGGTGCCAAGCATGGCCCCTGGTGCCACCGCTGCATCGCCACACGGCTGCACCAGAGCCCTCACTTCATCGCCGCGGCCAGCGCCGCCGCCAGAGACGGCTCCTGGAAGTGCCCCAGGTGAGCCAAAGTCTGCAAGCCTGTGCTTTGGCGACGGGGCATGGGGACATGGCATAGCGATATGCCTGAGAAGTGAGTCTGGATGCGTGTAGCATGCATGCCGTTGCCCTCGACATTGTACTACTTGGAAACCTCATGCTTGACATACTCAGACTTCGATTCACTCGCACAATTGCGCCTGTTGTGGCCATCGGCGGTGCATCCTGCATGTCAGCGTTAATTGCCTCCTCTTAGCGAGACTCTGCAGGTGCTATGACGCATGCCCTTGCAACAAGTGCGACCAACGCAGGAGTAAGCTTGGGAAGAGCATGGGGGATGCGATGGAGATGTGGGGCAGGTCAGTGCATGGTGATCCCTCTTTTTCATGTTGGATGTTGGTTCTCCTTACGTCATGCTGCTGTTCTGGCTTGCAATTTGGCTGCCTACTGGTAATTCGTCATGACTTCCTCTCACCAGCCTATTGTGAACTGTTTGGCCCTGTCATCAGCGAGCGTGACTTCGTTGTGGAAGATGTTGATGTTGGAAGACAATCAGATGAGCTACAAGTAGAGCAGGACGCTGCCAGTGAAGATGATGAAGAGCCACACACCGATGATGAAGAGCAGAAACCATGTATGACTCTGGATGCTGGGGCTTGTGCGAGCCCGGTCTCTGCTCCAATCACTCTGAGAGGACCTGCAACTCCAGGCACTGGTGTCGGCCGAGGCCGACCAGCATGTACAAGCGTCCTCAGCAGCATTGACAGCCCTGGCGACTCATGTATGTTAGAATGACGCTGCTTCTTTGACACATGAACTGCATTGGCTAGTCTCTTTTACTGGTCTGGTTCTAACATTCCGAGTACCTTGTCTCATCATCGTAGATTACATGTTGATGTTGTTATGTTGCAGTTCAAGATGATCCAGAGTTGTACGAAGGAGCCCTTGGACTTTGTAAAATACTCGACGACTTAAGCAGCCCTCACATACCAAAATTGTCATTGACTCCAAAAAGTCATGTGAGTGGTTGCCTGGTAGCAGGTGCTAGAGCCTGCACTTCAGGGTATCTGTGTTTGTTGACTCTTGACCACGTCCAAAAGGGATGTGCACGGTTGAGAGTGACAAGCATTTTGGAGATAAGTGCCCATTGGTGTAGGAGACCTCCATGATAGTGTCACTTTCACTATGATCATCACTTGCGTCAAGCAGCAACGAAGAGCTATGCTATGTGGCGAAGCTCCTATGTTCGCCAAGTTAATAATAGCATATACCATTCTCCTGGATATGTCTCTCTACCGCTGATGTGCATCTGCTGTGCTTTGTACTGCAGGAAGCATGTACAGTTGTGACCCCAGCGTCTGCAACAATCGATTGGGGAGCCCCCTTAAGCCCCCAGAGTCGGAGAAAACGTTCACGAGTAGTTGCAGAGAGAAGGCAAATACTGCGGGCGGATGAGAGATTAGCCCCTGTTGTTACCGACAGCGCAATCTTGAAGAAGAAGCACTTTCATCCCCCAGTACACATACCCACATATATGCAGCAAGATTGCAGTGTTCATGCCATCGCACATGACAACCGCTTACCATTGCACCCCAACGAGCAGCAGCAGGTGGCAGGGAAGGAGGAGGCAGTGAGTCCGTCCGAAGCAACGTCACACGAGCAGGCTGACAAGCCATGGGCTGTGTCTGAAGTGGATGTTGAGAAGCCCGAAGGTGATGGTGGGCACAACGATAGGCAAGGACAACCTCAAAGGGAGGTCACGCCTGCCTCGAGGCAGACAGTTGAGGAGCTGACAGGCAGCACAAGCAGCAGGGATGATGCAAGTACAGGTAGCAGCAGGGGTGAAGCCAGTGCCGGCTTGACTTCCGGCATAGAACTTGGTGGAGAGGCTGGACAGGAAGAATCTGGCGATTGCTTCAAGGATGGGGGATGTCACAGGAATGAGGGCAGCGAAGAAGGCAGTGAGAGCTCCCTAGAAGCTTTGCAAGGCACAGTGCCTGGCATTGACTTTACAAGATATGCCTTCCTTCCTGGCAGCGCTGGAAAGTCCCACCAAGTGAGCTCACCACTAAGCATGAAGGCTAAGGCTGAGGCAAGCCTGGCAGCAGCTAAAGCATGCGCGGAGTCTGGTGGTTGGAGAGTCCTTGGACATCACCAGGGCCTCAAGGTTGGCCGGCCACGCACTATGCAGAGAGCTGCCAAGGGGCCACCAGGCAAGGTGCAGTTGCAGATCAATGATACTGGCGACGAGGCCAAACTTGCTGAAAAGAGGAAGAGGAAGGCAAAGGATCTTGGACTGACTCCAGCAGAGGTTGTGAAGAGGAGGAAAAATGTTGTGGATTCTACTTGGGTACCCCCCGTGTCGCCGTTTGGCTTGATACAAGAGAAGTTGTACCGTGAGCCGTGGAAGCTCTTGGTGGCATGCATGCTTTTAAACAAGACTGCGGGGCAACAGGTACTGACAGTAGTGCCAGTAGTCTGGCAGGATATGTCTTGCCATTTCTTATAGCTTGTCCTTAAGATTATCTGCCAGGAGGAAGTTAACAGCTCAAGTCATACATTAAGATGCTGCATAGAATGCTAGGCTGCTCCTTATCCGTCCACCGCAAAGCTGTCTAACTGTATACTTAATCATGCTAGCTCCAATCCCTTTGGCTTCAGATGTATCTTGTGATATGGGAGCTTTTTGAGCTCTGCCCGACACCAGAGGCTGCGGTGGCCGCCAGGACCGAAGACATTGGAGCTATCATTTACAGGCTTGGTCTACAAAACAAGCGCGCACACCTGATACAACAATTCTCGGCTGACTACATACGAGACGATTGGACTGAGATCACACAATTGCATGGAATCGGCAAGTAGGTTTGCAAGCCTGTACTCAAGTGTGTCCAAGTCAGTCCAAGCGTAGTTGTCGTCCACTGGCCTTGCAGGCCCATGCCTTACGTCCACAATCTGCTTGCATGCATCAACAGCAGAGGATGGCATCGAATTGCATCTGTATCAATATCTTGGCATCCTTCACTTAACATACAGGGTGCCATGCATTGGTTGACAGGTACGCAGCTGACTCACATGCCATATTCTGTGAGGGGCGCTGGCGGGAAGTGACACCAGACGATCACATGTTGAACAAGTATTGGACCTGGTTGCACCAGACGCAGGGCCAGGGTTACGGCTTCTCTATGGACATCTGAGATAAAGCATGACATGTCCAAGTCCCTGCTCAGCGGCCAAATTCGCTGCACAAGTTCGCCCTGAGGCTGGGCAACAACTCGGTCAGCTGCCCTAAGGAGGCAGAAGTTCATACTTTGCAGGCCCATGTGCTTGTATGTATGTACAGGAGTTGGAAGGCTATAAGTTGGCAACTGGCCCCTCTGCACGGTGATAGGAAGGACCTCCCCTCCGAGCCCCATCCGTACCCCCTCCATCCCCACAACTCTTTGAGCCTTACTCATACTCAGTGCAGGGACAGTGGCGGGAGTTGCCTCAGCCATACAACATCTACGCCCTTGCCCTAGTACATTGTAGCGTCGCCTGTACAGAATACTGGTTTGGTTGTTGGGTGTACAAGTACCCAGTAGCAAGTACTGATGTAGCGGACATGAGGGCGATGGGAGGCCCTGCGGGGTCTCTCCCTCTGGAGCTCGCTTTGGCTCTCACACTCTGGGCAGTGATACCATGTACATACGAGCCCCTCCTTTCTCTTGTCGCCTGTTGCCACTTAGGAACGTTGTATAGAGGAAGAGGCCATGCGGCCAGAATTCTTGCCGCCCAGTCAAGGCATACGTCCTCACACTGCGGAGGACACTACAACTGTGACAAAGCTTTGGCTTGACTGCTTGCTGGCGGCATGCCCCCTGCTCCTTTACAGTCTCCCCAAAATTCGTCCCTCGCTGGACCTCATATGCACCATTCTAGTACTCAGCAACGCACTATACATAAGGGCAGTAGTAGCACCGAGGGTGCTGAAGTGCCAGCGCTGACCTCAAAGGGTAGTATGAGGGCAGAAATATGATACAATTCACAAGTTGTCGGGTGCTCCGTCAGAAAAACACTATTGTTCACAACTTCGACAGTCCAAGTCAGCCTCTTGACTTGTGATAAAGTCCAAGTCCAGATCTTCCTAGTTGTAGCACAATCAAAGTAAGGCCACATGAGGTGCACTTTGTCTGTGACTGCAATCTTCAGCTCCTTGGCTGTAGCCCACTCACCAACAAACATCACGGGGGGCCTGCTTCACGCTGGCCAGCAGCATCTACTCCCTCCATGGGAGTGGTATCCCCATGGGATCAGCTGAAAGCCCCCTCGACCACCTCCGCATGTGTAGTCGCCTCGTCCACATCCTTGGGACCGCCCGCGCCATTGGACAGAGTAGCAACTGGCTCAACCTTTACCACCTGCATATTATGAGGACAAGCAAGGAGGTGGACACATTAGGGTGCTGCACAAGAATCTGCCAAACTTTACAAAGTACAGTGTCTCGACTTAGCAGTACTTTTTAGCAGGGCAACAGAGGACAACAACAGTTCTTTGCTGTGATAGCACTCGCGAAGAGCTCGCTGACCCCAAGGACAATGCCAATTCATTCCGAGGCAGGCAAGGCCTCACCGAAGCACTCCGCAGGGCACGATATGCCTCGGTCTCCTCGGGAAACGCACCGTCGATAGCGATTATCAGCTCACTGCGCAGAGCCTGCAGCAAGAGCCCGAGCGGAGGCAGTGAGGCTGGCGCACCAAGCAAGGGGCACATGCAGGATGGTGCTGGCGCAGGCCCCGCCAACCTGGGGCCGCCCAACACAAGCGGCTCGCGGATGGCAATCTTGGCCAGCTCTGCTCCTGCCGTGAGGAGCGAGTGACAGATGCACAAGGCCAAGTGGAGCCGGTAGCGTGCGCCAATGGTCAGGCCGGAGTGCACCTTGAAGGCGTCCACACGGCCCTTGGTGGCCTGGTTGCGGGCCGCGCACGCCTGCAGGAGGTCACGCGTGAAGCTGTCGGGGTTGCGCCCCTCGTCGATCAGCCTGCGAGGCAGCAGAGCGCGCCCCACAAGCTCGCCCGCCTCAGGTTCTCAAGCTTCGGGCTCCATCTCACCTCGTGTATCACAGAACGGCTGTAGCTGCTTCATGTAGAAATGCAGTCAAATGAAGTCAAGCATTGATTATATTGCCCCAGGCTGTCAGCATGCAGGGGCTTGAGTGCTCTTCGCGGCGGGCTTCTGTGGGCCACCGCCGCACTCCAGCCCTGCAGTTCCGCGCTCTCCCTGCTGCCCAGATCCTTGCCCTCACGGTCTGGCGCAGAAAAGGCTCAGTGCAAGGAAGGCCAGCCTCTCACGGCGGCGCGTCGTCTGGCCGCTTTCTCACCTGACGACCTCCAGAGGGACGCGGGCGTCGCCGCAGCCGTCGGCCGCCTCGGCCACCGCGGCCAGCTCCTTCACCAGGCCATTCCTACGTGCCCGCCGCCGCCGCCAGGCGCCGGAGCTCAAGCTGGGCGGCGGGCGCGAGCCTGTGAAGCCGCCGCCACAACCAAGACCAAGGCGGCCGATGGCGGCGCCGGCCTCGGCCAGGAGCAAGGGGGGGGGGGGAGGGCCCCACAGGCGCTCGAAGAGCAGCAGCTGGCTGCTGTCGCGGTACCCCGCCAGCGTCCGCTCCAGCTGGTGAGTCTCGGCCAGCGCCCGCCCCACCGCCGCCCGCAGGCCGTCCATGCCCGCCGCCGCCGCCACCGCCGCCGCCGCCGCCGTGAGCTGATGAGCTGAAGCTGCAGCCCGGCCGTGGAGACGTCCGCCCGCCGGAGTGGCCACGCTGGACGTGGCCCGAGGTGACCTGATCAGACAGAAACGGCAGCTCATTCCGGAAAGANCGGCGGCGGCGGCGGCGGCGCCGCCGCCGCGACGGCCGCGGCAGCGTTGGAGGCGGCTCACGGCGTCTCGCGGCTTCTTCGCACGGGCCTGGACCGCGACACGCTGGCCGTGCTCGTCGCGCTGCTGGAGAACGGCGTCAACCCCGAGGCGCTCGCCGCCATCGTTCGCGACCTCCGCGAGCGCGGCCGCGCCCGCGCCGCCGCCGGCGCTGGAGCCGCTGCGGAGCCCCGCGGCTCGTAGGACGCCCGCTCGCTCCCGCCACGACGCGCCGGCAGCGGTGCCAACCAGCGGCGGCTGAGCTCGCTCGCCGGGAGTGGCTCTTATCTGCGACGGCCGGGCGTCGCAGCATGCGCGGCCGCCGGGGGCTTGCCGCGCAGCCGCCATGGACAGCCGGTCCACCAGCAGCTCCGGGAGCGCCGAGGACCTGCAGCAGGCGGCTCTGAGCCTCAGCCGGCCCGCGTCCCCCGCCGACGTCCCGCACGTCCTCCTCTTCGTCTTTGCGCTGCTGTGCCAGCGGGACCGGTGCAGCGTCGCCCTGGTCTGCCGCGAGTGGCACCGCCTCGCCAGTCACCCGTCGCTCTGGAAGGTAGCCTCGTTGCACTCCTGACCTGCCGAGGATATCGACCACATGGTCATATTCTTGCATGCTCCACGCAAAGTGCCGCCCGACACCAAGTGGTCTTTTGTGTCATTGGTGGCGCTCTGATATAAAACAATTCATGGTAATAATTTGCTGTTTGCGCGTGCATCAAGCGACTGGCGCTCACGCCCTGATAGTAGTTCCGCGTGTCGGCAGACGCTGAGCCTCCAAGGTGCCCGCAATGCAGGCCAAAGGCTCCCCTCGGCTGTCATGCAGGTCAGTAACACAGAGTGATCAGGATGTGCACGTTGCTCTAGCAGACCTCCATGTGCTTGTTACGCCTGTCTTATCTCGTCTCTGCTGACATCCCAGGCCACCATGCCTCAATCAGGTTTGCATTGTGACTCCTCCAACAGGCGCGCTTCTGCCTCCTACGAGAGGTGGACTTCGAGTTCGCGCAGGGGTTGGAGGATCTTCATCTTTCTCTTCTAGCAGATAAGGTGACAAGGCCAATATCCCTCATCTTCATATCATTGGCTGGTCAGCCTCTCATTTGCTCGGTTGCATAATGGCTCATATCGAGCTGTGAGGAGATCAAGCTGCTTGCAGACGGAGTCAGAGTGCTGCTCACAGAGAATGAGTGTAGCTCACATCAGCAGCAAGCTCCACGCCTTCATCTTGTGACACAGCGGATGCGACAGGCAGCATGTCCTTTACATTCACTTCGGTTTGATTCCCAATCCTGCAATGTGCTCGCAGGACTTGCGCGTTGTCAATCTCAACGCATGTCAGAAAGTCACCGATGCTGGCGTAGTACATTTGTGCTCAAGTCAGCCTAAGCTGACAAGTCTCTCCATCTACTGGAACCTCAAGTAAGTGAGTGCTGCTGCTAGTGAGATGTGCAGCTTACGCTTTTCGTTTTGTCACCTTAGACCTATTACATTCCTTTTTGTTCTCCTTACACACAGTGTACTGGCTTGCTACGGCCTCCCTTCCATTTCATGCGCACAGCGAGCCTCCCCGTACACAAATCAGGATGATTAGCATGTAGACTAGCTGGTGACCTGGATGATTTCGATGATGCTGCCAAAGCAGGATAACAAACAGGTCGCTGGAGGCCCTGGCGACTTACTGCCCGCGACTGCAGAAGTTGAATATCAGTGGCTGCAAGGTGAATGCACACACCACTTAGACGTGTGGTCAGTACAGCCGGTTATTGTTGGGAGGACAATGTCGCGCACGGTTGGCCTGATGCCTACTCGTCAAGCTCAGAAAGCTTGAGTTGTCCCCACACAGGTCAGACTTAAGATGTCAGCTATATGCAGAGGCGTCACATTTAACCCTGGACTGCAAGTCAGTCTTTGGAAGTCTGCTGCAGGGTCGCTGCAGAATGGCAGGGGCTAGCACACTGTGCCACTCAGTCACTGTGCCAGGATACCAGCTCACTGCGTTGAGCTATTTCATTTCTGTGCTACGACTCAGCATATCCAGCCTCATGTTGTGAGGCAATTGGTGACAATGACGGTTGCTAACCATGCAATTTGTATACCATAAAATTCTGCAGAACGTCACAAATGTCGGACTTCATGCTGTTGCCAGAAGTTGCCATCGATTGACCAGTGTCAACCTCACTCGGTAAGCAACCACTGCTCACAGCATGGATATTTAGGCAGG
Source organism: Spirogloea muscicola (assembly GCA_009602725.1). NCBI lineage: Eukaryota > Viridiplantae > Streptophyta > Zygnematophyceae > Spirogloeales > Spirogloeaceae > Spirogloea > Spirogloea muscicola. The sequence continues at coordinate 30,181 of WELB01000376.1, forward strand.
CAGCTGATTGCGACCAGACTGATGGACGGGTTCTCCTCCATGAAGTAGGCTGAAAATGATTCATGTAACATGTACTCAGGGGTTGTCTTGCAGGTGCATTCACGTGACAGATGCAGGAGTAATCAACATCATTAGAAGTTGCACAGGATTGACTGAGTTGTATCTTTATGCTGACTCAAAGTACGTGGATCAAGCTCTGCTGGACATTTTATATTGTTGGTTGTGAACATGTGCGGCTTACACCGCTCATTTAGCAGTTATGCGATGGATGCAAAGCATTGTCACCTTAATCAATCTGCTGTCCGGCCTGGCAGCCTCACTGATCTACTTTTTACACGCCTCTCCACTCTCCACAACCTTCACCTTCTCGACCTGTGTGGCATGCAGGTACTTGTCTTAGCTAGTAGATTCTCCTCTACTGAAGACATAGGATACCTTTTAAGTATAACCTCATTGACATGGTACTTCTTTTGTACATACCAGGAGGATAGAATTGTATTGCTAGTTGTGAGAGCATGAGATCATAGTCTTCGCCAACTTACAGTCTTCGTATGCCGTGGAGGCCCTGTTGCAGCATTTGACAGACAAGGGCCTTGAGGCTATCGGATCCTGTACGAAGCTGAGGTCGCTAAATCTGACATGGTGAGACGTGATTGATACATGCCGTGTGCATGATCATGGTTTGCTCATACTATCAATGACAATTCAAAGCTAGCCAGAGAAATTCCTGGCAAACACCGGCCATAATCTGAGCAGGATCTGTGTCTGAGCCGCTGGCAGGTGTGTCCAGATAACTGACGCAGGACTTGCTGCCATTGCGTATGGCTGCCAGTCTATGGAGGTTTTGAGGTACTGGTGGATGCAGAAGGGTCTTCTGCTCAACAATGTACTTTCTGTCGCAGGTCCCACAAATGAAAGCTCAAAGAGTGACAACGACTGCAAGAGTCAATCAATTGCACCAGTTTATGTTTGTGAACTAGTTGGGATTTGTGCTTGATGATGACCTGCAGTCTTTATGGCATCCGGGGGATCACGGATAGCGGCATTGAAGCTCTGGCTCGGGGTTGCAGCACGTCGCTTACAACCCTTGATGTCAATGGTTGTGTCAACATCATGGTAGCTCCACCTGGCCTTACAAGACCACCACAACCCTTGGTGGTATCTCATGCAGCTCCAGCTGCCAAATAAGCCACACCCAGAAGCTGGCAAGACTTCTTCGCTTCTTGCTTCTTTTTGAGACTGACTGAATATGTGCTTGCCTGTTGTGCAGAGGCGATCCCAGGCTGAGCTGCTGCTGCTCTTCCCCAAGCTGCAGTGCTTCCTTGTTCACAGCTAGCTGGCAGCAGCATTGTGTGTCCTCGGCTTAGCCCCCTAAAGTCCACCTTTCACAATGATGCTTAAGGGTCATTGCGTGCTGTTGGACGAAGCTCTGCAACACTCTCTGCTTGCTTTCAGCCGATGTATTGGCCTGCTGAGCCAAGGCATGTCTCCAAATCACAGGACAGGCTCGAGCTGCTAGCTCAGCTGAGTGTCTTGGCCCTATCCTTGCCTCCTCCCGGACACCGACAGGAGTCGCCAAAGGAACACTGCTGACTGCTAAGCCATGAGCCAGTTGTGCTACTTGCTAGTGCTTCAAGGACACCAGTATCTTCATCATGAGCACAGGGTAAAGACGCCGATACCCTTTGGCCTCTGAGGTCGGTCATGTCTGCAAAGGTGGAGGACGATGGCCTTGAAGCGGACACATGTCCCCAATCGACTTGGTGCGACATGCTTCATGACTAGCATTAGGACTCACGCTTGGAGCCTGGAGGTATGGCTGCGCAGCCTGTTGTGCGGTCATTGCGGCCTCTGCCAGCCATACTGGCTTCATTCCTCGCCTGTCCGAACGAGGACATGAGGTCCCTTGCCTGGTCGCCGCTGGTCCCGCCTGGCACACGCTCTGACCTCCCTCTGGAGGTGCTGAGTGCAGCCCGGCGGCGTGCGTGGAACTCCTCATCAGCGTCCCTGTCGGGGGCTCCGTCAAACTCGTGCAAGGCTGCCGGATTGTCCTCGGCGCCATGCAGCTCATGGCGCCGCCGACTTTGGTGCGGCAGCACGCCCGTCAGGGGCGGGTACTCGCCTACCTCCTGGAAGGCTGCTGACAGTGGCTGCTGCTCCGATGGCCGCTTGTACGAGGAGGGCTCCTGCCACTGAGGCTGGACACTACCAGGTGCAACGGGAGTGCATCATAAGGCTACGGAAATGCATGCCACCAAGTTACTAGAGAGAACGGTGCTCCAGCAGCAAGCTCATTATTGCACAATTATCAAGCAAGGGCCTTTGTGAAGTATCGATGAGCGAGAAGGCAGGAAGGTGACGCTTGATGTCCTTGCATGGCCGTGTTGTAGCCACAGATGTCCTTGTTAGTGGCGCAGTACATGCAGCAGACTGCTGTTCAGTGTCTGGCAGGCTGCTGTAGGTGCAGGTACCTGTAGAGCTCACGCTCCATCAACACGTGCTGCTGCTGGTTCCGCTCCAAGGATGGCACTGGACCGGAATCCATGCACGGGCCGGATGCTGGTGCGTCAAATGCGGCCCCCTGCGATGCCGCGGCTGTTGTGGCAGGCAGAGCCTGTGTGTACCCTGGGGGCACCCAGATGCTCCCCAGCACCATCAGCTGCTGCGCCGCACCGCCACTCCCCGCGGTCGCCAGCGTCTGCAGCTGCAGAGACGGGCTTGGCCTCCGCGTATGCAGGCGATACTTCTGTGCCCAGAATGAAAGAGGGCAGAAGTCAGTGCTCGGAAATGCACCCAGGCGCTGGCGCAATGGCCTTAAATGTTGCGAGACAATGCAAGACCAGGGCACTGTTGTAAGATGTTGCAAGAAAATGCAAGAGCAGGGCTATGGCTCCGCGTTTACCTGAAGGTGCGACTTGACCTCGTCATTTGTGAGCCCGTCCACCTTCATGAGCTCGCGTATGTGCTTTGGCGTTGCCACTGCGCACAGCCACCGGCACGCGCTGTGCATAAGTAGGGCTCATTCTTCACTTGGATGGGTGGGTGGGAAGAAGGGGGGGCCTGCAATTGATTAAAGCTGCAACAGCACTCTGGGCCCACTGATGCTCATGTTTGACCACAAACAGTGCGCGCTCATGTGGTGCTGCCTCCATTGTTCGCCAATCACAGCAACCCAGACATGCTCGAGATTATAGGAAGATCTAGGGAAGGGGCATTGGAGGTTTACTACGGGGTCCCCCTAGCTGCTTAAGCGCCTCCACAAAGCGGCGGTGCAGCTCCGGAGACCAGCACCGGCGCACCTTGCGCTCCCGAGGGGACAGGTTCCCGCTGCCGACACGCTCGAGACTGTGCGAGCCGCCATCCCGTGCCCGCATGTCGTCAGAGCTCTCCCCTGAGCTCCTGTCAAGGGGGCCCCTGCCGCGCTCGAGGACAGCCCTTTCACCGGTATCCAGTGACGCCGACCTCTCCAGCTTGTAACCCGTTGAGGCGCCAAAGCCCAGGCCGCCATTGTGGCCGCGGATGCCAAGGGCAAGCTCCGTGGACGTCGGGGAGAAGTGGTGTAGGGAGGAGGGCCGTTTCGGTGGCTGTGACGGGGGGCCATACACCTGCCCTGGGCTTGAGCTGGACCGGCTGAAGGGCGTGAAAGCACCGAGCGGCCGACGCTGAGCAGGATGTGAGGCCCCCCCGCCGGTGGCATCACCACCGTCAAGGTGCACTTGAGCGTGTGCACCGTCATCCGTAAGCTCCTGCAACGCCTGCGCCGTTTGGAGCGCCTGCTGGCCCTCTGCCTGCAGAGTCACCTGGAAGAGCCAGGTCAGCACATAGCAGTCTAGCATGCAAGCAGAGAGACCCACAAGTCTAAGCGGGCATGCTACTTAGATCCCATCAAAGTAGCTGAGCCGGCCGAGCGGGAGCAGGCCCAGCATCTTCGCTGCGGTAGAGACTCCTATTAATGGCCCCTCTCGCGTTGTCCAAGTCGCGCCTCTGCAGACATTGCAGCAAGCCGGCTCGTCTAGCAAGACGCCGGACAATCGTAGCAACTTCAGCTTTCCATCTTGAAAGATTGCTGCGCCGGGATGTCACGGATGCCTTACCTGCTGGCCTCCTGCCGCCTGCCACTGGTTCCAGAGCTGCGGCCCAACGTGCCACACTGCAGTCGGTGGCAGCTGCAGGCCCAGGAGATGGCTGCCGTCGCCCTTGGGGGCAGGCGATGCTGCTGCCGCCTGGCTGAGCTGCAGCGGCTCCGCCGCGGCGCTACCGTGGCCACCAGGCTCCTCCGGCGGGCACCTCGCCTCGGGCGCAATATCGCCGTCGCCGCCTCCGCCGTGCGCGCTGCTCCTGCTGAAGACGCTCTGCAGCCGCCTCTTGGCCACAGCTACCGCTACGCCAGACCCAATGCACGCCCCCGTGAGCACGACAGCACCCACATGGCATTTCTGGTCGAGCCCCGCAGATGCGTGAGCACAGAGCAGGGGGCCCAGCGCGTCACCTTCGTCGAGCAGGCCCATGCAGAGCGGCAGCTCGCGCTTGAAGGCCTCGATCTTGCGCTGCTCATCCTGCAGCGCTCGCAGGTGCTCCTCCAGCTGCGCCGCCAGCATACGCCCGCCGGCCGNGCCCCGCGTGGTGGCGCTTGGCGACGTGCATGGCGACCTGGGCGCGGCGCGCGCGGCGCTGCGCCTGGCGGGCCTGCTGGCGGAGGAGGACGGCGGCGAGGACCGGTGGGCGGGCGGCGCCGCAGTGGCGGTGCAGGTGGGCTGCCAGTCGCTGGTGTTTGCGCCTTTCGGCCCTTTGGACCTCGTTCACTCCGTTTGGGTGTCGGCCTGCTTGCAGCGAGAGCTCAGGCTCATGCTGTGCACCAGAAAGCTGGTCGAGCATTAGCTGGTGGCACAAGAGCTTGCTCATTGCCGTCCGGTATTCGGGCATCAGTTAGCGACCTCTACGTGCTGACTGGTGGTTACTGAGCGTGTCAGCTTAGCAGCAGGTGATGTGCATCTGTCAATGTGCTTGCCTTGGTACTTGGCCACTCAGGCCCTCCAACTTTAAGTACACACTTCAATTATTTCTGGGCTGACTTTCCACAGGTGGGTGACGTGCTGGACCGCGGCGGCGACGAGCTGCGCCTGCTGTACCTGCTGGAGAAGCTGCGCCGCGAGGCCGGCCGCGCCGGCGGCGCGCTGCTGCTCCTGCACGGCAACCACGAGGCCGTCAACCTCGCCGGCACCTTCCGCTTCGCCACGCCCGCCGGCCTCCAGGTGGGCGGCGGCGTCCGCTGCGGCCAGCTTCTCTTGAACGTTGTGGCAATGGCGGCCGCTCTCGATCTGCTCACGAAGCGCCTCGCTACGTGATCGTGGGCTGGCCACTTTATGGGCTAGGCAGCTGCGCGCCCGGCCTACCGGCCCACCACCCAAAGCTCTGTGCACGCCTTACGGTCTTGCCTAGTCCTGTGCCAGTGGTCACTCTCTGTCGACAGCTGATGGGTCTGGTCTGATGTGATCTCAATGTGGCCATTGCCAGGAGTTCGACCACTGGCTCAAGTGGCAACTCATTGGCAACCAGCTCAAGCGGCAGTGCGAGGGCGTGCCGAAGCCCCGCAGCCCCACAGCTGGCGTGCCTGCCTTTGTGCCGCCTGCTGAGAGGGCTCGATATGCGGCCCTCCGTCCGGGGGGTGCCATCGCGAAGCGCTTCCTGGCTTCCCACTCCGTGGTCGCCCTGGTTGGGACCACTCTCTTTGTCCACGGCGGCGTCCTTCCGCAGCACGTCGCCTACGGCCTGGACAGGATCAATCAGGAGACACAGGGCTGGGTTCTCGGCAGCGGCGGGCACATGCCGACATTCCTGCAGGGCAAGGACGCCATCGTTTGGTCCCGCCAATACTCAGAGCGCAGGGAGAGAGACTGCCGTTGTGATGTGCTGGAGCAAGCCCTTGAGATGATGCCAGGCGTCTCTCGCATGGTCGTTGGGCACACCATCCAGCAGCCCGGTGGCATAAATGGCGCCTGTGGCAACCGGGTGCTCCGAGTCGATGTGGGCATGAGTGCTGGCTGCGGTGGTGCGGCGCCTGAAGTCCTTGACATTCGGGCGGACCGCATCATCCGCGTGCTGCGGAGAGATGGCCCGCCCAAGCTGCTGCACATCGAGGATTTACCACCACGGGGACTCGCAGATATTCTGCCTATCCCTGTCGAAGTGCAGGTCCACTGAGCTACTCCATGCACTCAATAGCCTGTTTGCTTAAAAACCGAAAAGACAGCAAGCACTGTTGGCCGAACGTTTCATAACCTGAGCACAGTGGTCGTCCACCTATCAACTGTATGTGACTGCTCACATGTATGTTGATTGCACAAATGTTCCCTTTCTAAGTCATGGGCCCTTGATAAGCTGTACTAGACACTGCACACAAAGTGGCATGCTTGGACCGGTGCTCGGGATTTGGAAAGGCAGCACTGCTAGTAATTGGAGTGAGTGCGTGGCCAAAAGAATGAGAACAACACAGTGGGATGGGCTTTGTGCAAATATGTGTGCAACTAGGGATGTCTTGTTGAAGCGGCAAAAAGGGAGAGATCTCAGCGGGAAAGTATGTAGTAAGGAGGAATAGTAGGTCAGGGGCTGTAGGACAGACATGGGTTTCAGAGTCTAAAGCGCTACAGACAAGCTCAGTCCGGGAAGGAGAGAATGATGGAGGGGGGCAACAACCTCTTTGGCCTGTATGCTGGGAATGTGAACCTAGGTCCGAGCTGAACCAAGCGGCTTTCAGAAAGAGATATACTTTCACGAAAGGGCAGGGGCTGGGAGAACAGGCAACGGTTTGAGTGATGTAGGTATGAACACGCTCAGATGCTGCAAAGAATTGAGGAGATTAGCTGGGTGATTACCACTCCTGCCTAGTGTTCTCCTTACTACTGAAAGGCCTTCCAGTCCTGAGCAAGAACCAGGCTGGGTGCTGGATGCATTGCAGCGCTGGCAGCCTTGGAACCTGCCGACGGTGCTGAGGACGAGGTAGCCAAGGCTTTAAGCATGTGAACGCAATCGTCAGAGCCAGCAAGGGAGTAGCGAGCCGCAGAGCGCTTCCTGCCCACTGCACAGGAGAAGTAGTTGTCTCCCTGCTTTCGGCAAGGGACAGACATGCCGTCAGCACAAACTCAGAGGACTAGCTAACAGCTACTATCACACAAGCTCTGTGAAATGACAAGAGGAATACTGGGGCTGCAGTACTTGCAGCAGGTTCACAGAGTCGCGTCAGATTGTGAATGTGGAGCCAAGTACCAACCTTGAGGTCTAGAATCGACCAGCCCCCTTCATCACGGCCGTAGGCTTCGTCAAGCTGCAGCTCCGAGGAGAGCTTGTCTGGCACATGCAAGTTCTGCCTCTGGTTACCCCCAGAGAAGCTCCGTGCCAGCTGCATGGTGGGACCGCCGTTGGCGTCAAGCGAGGACGGGGGGAAGACCGCTGGCCCGGCGCTGTTGGTGTTCTTGGCATGACCCCCTCTGCTTGTCAGCTTGTTCTTGCTCACGTGCTGCGCATCGGACCCCGCTCCGCCGCCAGCATTGCCGCTGCTGCCGCTGCTGCCGCTGCTGCTCCCGCCCCTCCTTCCTCCCGACTTCCTCTCTCCGCTCCTCCCCTCACTGCTGCGTCCGCTCCCCTCCTCACCCCCAGCGCCCCTCATCTCATACGACAGCTCCGGCTCAAAGAAGGTGAAGACATCCTCGTCCTGCTCAAATGTAAGTCAAAGCCCCAGGGTCATTCTCTGCTAGAAGCTCGCACTCGTCTGGATTGTGTCAAATGATCCTTGATGAGGTCTGCAGTTGTGGCTGTTGATATGGCGAGTGGCACCTTGCTGAGGAAGTGACCGACAACCATGACGAGGTCGATTGGGCGAGCTGACGGCTTCTGGTGCACAATCTCGCCCAGAATCCTCTCAATGGCGGCACCCTGGAAGGCCAGATTCGAAAGCAAATTACAATGTGCACAATGCTTCTTTCAACCTAGCAATTCACGACAACTGAAGAAGCCATGCACTTTGTGGACAGCGTATAAAGTCCAAAGCAAATGCTGGAGTACTATGAAGGTTTGGTAAACGACCTTGGAAACTCCAACTGAGCGCACTTCCACCGACTTGCTTCCCTGACAGAAACAAAATCAAGGGTCAGCGTATAGCAGAGGCAGCCAAAGCAATCCATCCAATCTGATGCTTGATGGCTCATAAACAGCAAGTTTACAGATGTTGCTCGTAATATAGAAACTTTTAAGACGAGGCTTTTGCAAGCGAAAGCCTTGTGACATGCACGTCTTGCCTGGCCTTAACGAGCTATTTGCTAAAATATCTAGAAGCAGCCATCAACATCCACTCTCATGTGCACACAACATTGTCCAACAATGTGACACTTCCTACGGCTACTCAAAGTGCTGCATATAGACATACCTGCACCACATCAACAGCAGCATTGGAGATAGGGCCAGTCCAGAGGTGCTGAAGCATGTCCCGGGCTTGCACACGTCCGAACTCCACATCTGCTCCCACGTCATGCATCAAGCACGCGCATAAGGGCGTCTCATCATAGAGAGGTGAAATGCAGGGATACCCCTATCCACCTGAAGGCTGCTGTATACAATAATTAACATGATCTGCAATAACTCAATGAGTTTCTTGACACTCCCAGAAATTCTCATGCTGGTGTTCCATAGGAGATGGTTAGGCCACATGCATAAGATCAGGTGGCATGAGATAAGTAATTTGATAGCAAACCCACCAGCATACTTGTAGTTCCACACAAGGGAGGTCTCCCTGGCTTCCACATATGACCTAGGGGTCCGCTCGCAGAAGTAGTCAAAGACAAGCTGCAAGTACAGCAACAACATTCTCTCTTATCGCCGCAGCCACCACAACCTTCAGGGCCCTTGAGATGAGTGCACGGAGAAATTTCTTACTCTTGTTGACACTCATCATTCCTTCATGTTGGGGCACAATCTGTGGTGCAGAGAGGGCATGCCTACTAGTTGTACAGTACTTGTTGGATGAATTCACTACAAATTAATGAAGACAAAGTGTGAAAAGGCTGTAGACTGCCAGGCCAGTCGGACTTCCACTGGCAAGACGCGACAAACATACCTGCACAGATTCTAGCCAGTCCATACTGAGATGCTCAGGCATGGTTGTCATCCACTCGCCCTTTGTGTGTCGAAGGAACATTCCATTCTCAGCAGCGAGCCAGCAGTCATACTCGGAGAAGGTCTGTGACATTGCAAGAGCACCATCGGTCTTGCTCTCAAAAGCAGCGCATGCTTATAAGGGCTATAAAAAGATGTTCTAGATGGACAAAGACAACCTGAGGTACGCAAGATGTTCTCAGCAAGCAGTAAAATCAAGACTTCTACATATCTCTACACATTTCTGCAGGTCACTAATATGAGCTATGGGCGATCAATTTGTGTAGGAATAATCTTACCTCGTCCAAAACAGGCCTCTCAGAGCCAGAAAGAATTAGCACGGTGGTATTTGGGTGGGAGCAAAGAAGTGAGAGGACTTCAGGGGCTTGAGCATGCAGGCGAAGCTTCATCTCCTTGATTTGGTCAGGGCCCCTCCTTCTGGGAGCTTCCACATGGGCAGTCAGACTGGCATTGAAACCCTGCGCAAATCAATTCCTCTGACCTTTTAAATAGGGGCACCTCATGAGGATAAAGACTTCGTAGCATGAAATAACCCAAACAAGCGGAAGCCCTCATGACGAAATTGCCTTACGAAGTGGAGGCAAGCTCCAGATCCATGTTGCACTGGGAGGGCTTGCTGGCCTCTTGCTCATGTAGCAGGCACAAAAATACAAGCATCTACATTGTTGGCTGACATATGTTCTGCACCTCCCTGCATGCAGGATGCAGAATGAACAAGAAGTCCCTCAATTATCTAGGATACAAGACAGTCTTGTGAGAATAGTTGCAGTTATTGACTTACAATGATGATGAGGCGATTGTGTGAAGACCGGTACTTCTCTACAGCCTTCTGAATGGGTAACTGTGGAGGCACGCGCAATGTGCGAAGCTCTGCTTCCACAAGTGTGTCATTCAGCTCACTGCAAAATGAGGATGCTGCATGCTTTGATCAGCTAGGCATTGGAAACGTCAATGCCACATTTAGCAGTCCTACATGGTAGTGAGCAGTCAGTGTCCGTCACAGTAGAATTGTCGAGGCAAATAGCTCAACAAGCAGCAAGTATGCCTCATATATGTATTGCTTCAATATTTGCAAATGTGGAACCACAGTCCTTCCTAAGTGCAAGCGCCCTGCAGTTTGCAATAAATGACTCACCTAACAAATGTATCGGCCCAAGCCTGGGCCGTGTGTGATGTCACGTGAGCAAAATTGTGTCTGTGGCGTTCGGTGCGCTCAGTCTCCGACATGGTCAGCGCGTCCTCTATAGAGGCCGCCATGTCGATGATGTTCCAGGGGTTCACCAGAATCGCACCAGCCCCCAAAGACTGGGCTGCCCCTGCAAACTGAAAAGGTTGAAAGACAAGGGCATCAGAAAGTCAGAGGCCACAGATCCCAATCAAGCCTGCGAAACGCAGATGCTTGTGATGCAATTCCCAGAAGTTGGCTGCTCAAAAGAAGAAGCCTTCACTGCAGCTATGATCCATGTTTATACATGCTACTCAACCTTTAGGGTACATCAATACAGCTGAGTCATGCACATAAAAGGACATCCAACAATCATATATACAAACCTCACTCAGAATGAGCACCCCCTTCTTGAGATTCTGGCATGCCACGTACTCATAGCTCACAAGGTTCATGCCATCTCTCAAGGAGGTCACCAAAGCCACATCTGCAAACAGCTCAACACCACCATCTGCGTATTTGATCAGTATGACAGGCTGCTAGGCTGCCCTGAACACTCATATGACTGAAGTGATGCCTGTCAAGTGCTATCAAGGAGCTGTATTTCATGAGCATCAAATCGGACAAGGCATGCTTGAACAACACAACTACAACAAAAAAGCAGCTTACCTGTTATTGCATACAAGGCACAAAGCTCATGAAAAGCCAGGGAACGATCCTGCAACACATAAAGGCCACTACGCATGATGTCAAGCACACAATGCTACGCAGGTGCATTCTTCCACGTTACAGGATGATATGAGTAGCTAGAAATGCTTTCTCCTCACCAGGAGACTAGATGGTTGGCAGTAATAAGTACAGCAAAAGAATGGGAACGACAGTCAGATAGAGATAGCTTCCCTTAATATGAGATATCGCTGAACTATATCTAGGGCGACAGCTTACCAGGTGGTGTATGGGTACTGTTGTAAGCGTCCCAAAGCGGCCATTTATACGCCCAACGATTTCATGAACCTGGCTGGTCAATCTTTGATCTGCACATATGGGCATGAGAAATATCAGCAAACAAGCTGCTGACATGTATTACAATGAACGATACGAATTCAGGCAAAGTAAGCTGTTAGCTTACACTCAGGGACGTCGGTCCTTGAAGGAACAGCAATCTGCACCAAGAGCACCTTATCCCGCCATTCTGGATTCTCCTCTAGAAACTTCTCAAAAGCCAATAATTTCTGTGGAATCCCTTTGATCATATCGAGCCTGTCAACGCCCAACATAACCTGCACATATGCAGTTTGCCCTCACTTTGCACTAAGTGGGTATCCCATAGATGACAGTGTTGCATATTTCATGTCACCTGTCCTCTTCACCTAAACCATGCAGGAAGACTGTTGCTCTTGGAGAACTGTATGGTAGCGCTGTAGGGTACCTTGCGACCAGCAAAGCGTGCTCGCAGCTCAGCAATGTGCGTCTTCACGACATCTGTATCTAATGCCTGTATGAATCTCTCTGGATCTATTCCGATGGGAAACTGCAATGAAGGCAAATTGCACATCACAGTGAGAGAAAGGTTGGAAACGGTCATACTCACTGCCAATCAAGAGATACAAGTCAACTACCTCAAGACCTCATGCCAAGTGCCATTCAAGCAAGAGGAAGATCTTCTGAAGATTAGGCTCCCATCTAATCTTCGTAGGATTGCCTGTATGCAGACTGTCTGATGTACTAAAAGCCTTATCCCATCGATTCCACTAAGACCTTCCTTCATTAGACATTAATGGTCGGTGCATCGCTCATTAAGCGGAAAAAGCTCGTTAGGCAATGTACAGCTGCAACTCTGGTAAGCTTCCCATGGTCCTCCACTCCCTCCGGCGTACCCTCAAGGCCCAATATGCGCGTGCACGCAGACACAAAATGTCGAGCATAGTCATAGGTATGAAACCTGCAGTTGGCACAGCAAACGGTTTGTGAGTCTCAAGGTAAATATATCTCTGCTCCTTAAACCCTATACCCTAAACCCTAAACCCTAAGCAAACCCTTTGCTTTCCTGCCATTCGTGCAATGAAAAAATCAAGGAGCCAAGCAGTTAGCTATACAAACCCGACTAGGTCAGCAGTCAGGACTCCACGAAGGATCTCGGATCGAAGTGGCAGAGTTCGATATATCTCGCTTGACGGAAATGGAGTATGCAGAAACCACCCAACCTTTCACAAAGCAAGCCGGCATCACACTAAGAGTGCTGCAAGTAGAAGCCACTGCTGTTGATACAAATTTCAGACCACTTCAAATTTCTCACACAAAGTTTGTGCTTGCAACGAGATGAAAAAGGTTGACTCATTGCACATGCATCATTGCATTGTCCAAAAGCACGCTTAAGGCCAGACCTTCATCCCCGCATGTCGGTCCTTGAGGTAGCTGGGAAGTAGCATAAGATGGTAATCGTGACACCAGACCACATCACCTTCCTGGAACAAGCAGAAACTATCGTGAGCAAACACCATCTGCCAGAATAGTACCTCCCACACCTTGGCTAAGCAATCTCTAAGCAAGCAGCCGTGACAACCAGGGCTGGCGAGCAGACCTGGTATTGTGAGAAAACAACCGTTGCAAAAAGCTCATTTGCTCTCTTGTACGAAGCCCACTGTGACTGCAGCGACCGGGTTGCTGCCAAGCGATCCTCCTGGGGTAGGCCGATGTAGTGGAACAGAGGCCAGAGTACATTGTTGCAGTATCCATTGTAGTATTGTGACACTGTCTCTTCGTCCAAGAATACTGGTACACAACCCTGTAGTGCACCAAAAGTCCAGACGTAAGATTCCAAGTAAACTGCAAATCTGCAGCAACTTTTTACCAACTGGGAGCTCTTGCTGGTTACACAGAAAGCCACACTTACAACTCTCACAGCAAGGAAGCGCATGAGGACTTTTGGTGCCTGACCAGATTGCTTGAAGGACAATGAAAACAAAGCTGTCTTTTTGGAGCATGCATGCAGGTAGCATGACCAATTGCCCACCTTCTCTCCCAAGGCCCTCGCCAATGCCTTCCTTCCTCCCTCATCACGGACGTATATGCCAGGCCACCCAATCCAGCAGGTCTCGAAGTTTTGCTTCACGCCTGGAATTGAAGGTCCCATGCAGGAGTGTCCGTAAGAAGGAGATGACCTGACCCTTCCTCTGCCAAACGACGTGTACAGAAGGCTTCGGCCCTTCTGGCCCGACAACTGACGCCAGAACAAGCTATATTTGTGCCCAAGCACACGCTTTGCAGCCTCTGCTCCAGGCTCTCAGAGGAGAATGAATCAAAGGACCAACTGCCGAACCCCCCTGTCATACCAAGCTGCAGTCTGTGCTTCTGCGGAAGACTGTGTTCCCTGGTTGATCATACATTAGCTGCTGCAGTTCTCCGAGTCAGTCTGGCCTTAGCCAGCTCAAAGGAGGTGCGCATGAGGGCAGACTTACCCAGGAGTGCGCTGACCAAGCCTCCAGCACTCAGCTCCAGGGACCACGAGCCGTCTGGCCGACGGACGGCTGACACAGGGAGCCGGTTTGCCACGACCAGCAGTCGCTGTGCGACGACGGCGGGGGCCTTCTCCCCCGCCCCGGGCACGCTCTCGAAGCTGGCATTATGGCTGTCCGAGGTAATGGACTCGGGCCGGCTGCCGGCGACGGCGCCGCCGCCCGGGGCTCCAACGCCGGCGACGTTGCTAAGCTCGGAGGTGTCCGGCTCCCCGAACTGGAAGCAGCTGCCGGAGCGGCGGAGCTGGCGCTCGCGCAGGAGGCGCTCGACGCGCGAGGAGGAGAGCGAGGGCGTGAGGAGCTTGGGCGACGGCGCGGCGCCGGCGTCGGCGGCGGCGCCGGCGTCGGCGGCGTGCAGGGCGTCGTCGCCGGAGAAGGACGCAAAAAAAAAAAAAAAAAAAAAAAAAAAAAAAAAAAAAAAAAAAAAAAAAAAAAAAAAAAAAAAAAAAAAAAAAAAAAAAAAAAAAAAAAAAAAAAAAAAAAAAAAAAAAAAAAAAAAAAAAANTTTTTTTTTTTTTTTTTTTTTTTTTTTTTTTTTTTTTTTTTTTTTTTTTTTTTTTTTTTTTTTTTTTTTTTTTGCCGCGCGCCTCGCGGGCATGGCCGCCGCCGCCGCCGCCGCCGCCGCCACCGGGGCCGGGGCAGCCGCCGCAAATAACGGCGGGGGCGGGGGCAAGAGGCACGTCTCTCTCCAACGATATGATGGCAACTGCCACATCAGCCGCCGCCGGATACGGCTGGCTGCACGACGGTGCGGCACAGCGCCCGTGACGGCAAGCAAGGCCCCGACCTGGCGCTGCGACGTGCGGAGACGGCGAAGAGAGAGAAGGCGCGCGGGGCGCATGAATTGAAAGGGAGGCCAATTCAAGCCAATACATTGTTCAGGCAGAGTCGAGTGCAGACTAAACAATGCTACATAATACGGAGACCTAATCTAAGGTACCTAAGATGACATTAGTACCCACGGGTGAGCACAAACAAATCTGACAAGCTAACTTGGGGAGCTGGAGCGCCGCGGTGGGGCGCGCCGGGAAGCGGCAGAAGAAAGTGCTTCGCCCATTGAGGATAGGGGCTGGAAAAGCCAGCCCACAACCCTGAACAACGTACGAGAAGGGGGCCAGGGGAAGCGGCACTCTGCTGGGTCTTGTACGTTCCTTGGGGCTGGCCTCTCACAGCCATTGCCGTACAGTGGAAGAGCTGTTCTTTACTGGGCCAGAGCCCCGCGAGCAAGCGGCCCGCCACTCGACGGGGGCTGCCGTGACTGGCCCGCCAGCCAGCCGACGGCGGGAAGCACTTTCAGATCCAACCGGGCAAGCTCTGATGAGACCGCGCTTTTCTGGCGTAGTTTAGTATTCATGCATCGAGTAGTGACCTTTATGTTTTGACCCGTGGTTATTGAGCGGGTCAATCTGCTGTAGGTTATGTAGATTTTTAGATGTGCTTGCCTTTGTACCTGGCCATTTGGCCTACATTTCTTTCTAATACACGATCTTTTTCTGGCAGGCCCTAGTTGCAAATTAAAAAATGCGGCTCTCACTTCGTTTGCAGCGCTCACAAGCATTGGCTCTTCATCAATCTGCACGGCGCGCTTTGAGTCTCTTCTTCTTCAAGTCAAGCCTGCGGCTTTCGTGGCGGCGCTCCAGCTCCCCAAGCTAGCTTGTCGGATTTGTTTGTGCTCACCCTTGGGTACTGATGTCACCTTAGGCACCTTGTTTTCCATATTATGTAGCCCTGTTTAATTTGCCCTAGACTCTGCCTGCACAGTGTATCGGCTTGAATTGGCATCCATTTCATTTTATGCGCCCCGCGCGCCTTCTCTCTTTTCTGGCCCCTTCGGAGCCAGAAAAGCCTTCACCGCGGACGCCCAGGGACGTCATCATCGCCGCACACTTGACATTGTGGGCGTTCAACCTGGTGGAGGACCACGGGCCCTGGTCGACGTTGTTGTTACGGAGGCATATAAGGCCCAGCATCGACACATCGCTGGGCATGCAGTGGGCGGTGCAGAACAAAGAAAACTGCGGCACTACTCCGATTACCCCCAATGCGATCAGCTCCTGCCAGTGGCAATCGACATCTATGGCTGTCTGGGTCCTCGTTTCCACACTCTGCTTCAAAACATTGCCAATCTAGGCTACACTCGACGTGCAGATGTGTTTCCGGCTGAGATGGGCTTGCCAGCTGCATATCTGTCGCTCTTGCGACGACGAGTTTCGGCCTGTTTGCAGCGTGCTCAGGCTAGTGCCTTGCACCAGAAAGCTGGGCGAGCTCTAGTTGGTGGCAGAAGGCTCCGTTTCTGGCATCTAGTGTTCATGCATCGATTAGTGACCTTAAGGTTTTGACCCGTCGTTATTGAGCGGGTCAATGTGCTGTAGGTTATGTAGATCTTCAGATGTGCTTGCCTTTGTACTTGGCCATTTGGCCTACATTTGTTTCTTATACACGAAATTTTTCTTCGGAGCCGGTAGACTTACCTGCAGCCGGCTCGCTGGCGCAAGTGTACCGTATGTGCCTGGCCGTCTCGCTGCAGAGGGACCCACTTCCAGGACATTGCGTCTCTGACTTGAGGCTGCTTAGCAGCGGTTACTGAGTGATCCATAGCTGCTTTGTTTCGTTGTGTGCTTGTTTTTCTTAGCGCTTTCCCTGGCCGCCTTCTCGTCCTTTGTTGATTCCTTTTTGGGCTGGCTTTTCCAGCCCCTATGTGGACGTGCACGGAGCCTTTTGCTCCAAATGGCTTGACTTGCTCCACCGCCTGGCGCGGCGTGCAGCGGCCCGCCGCCTCGGGCAGCAGGGCGAGCAGCCCGGCTTCAACGTAGCCGGGTCCCTCGCTCAGGTGTTCCGTATGCGTTTGGCCGTCTCGATGCAGCGGTCCCTCGCCTTCGCGGTTCACTTGCGCGCAGGCCGAGCTTTGGCGGCGGCCTCCGGCTTCCGTCAGGGCGACGTCTTTCCACCAGCTAGCTACTCGGATCTGCATCTCCTAGAGAGAGAAGGCGCGCGGGGCGCATGAATTGAAAGGGAGGCCAATTCAAGCCAATACATTGTTCAGGCAGAGTCGAGTGCAGACTAAACAATGCTACATAATACGGAGACCTAATCTAAGGTACCTAAGATGACATTAGTACCCACGGGTGAGCACAAACAAATCTGACAAGCTAACTTGGGGAGCTGGAGCGCCGCCACGAAAGCCGGAGGCCTGACTTAGAGCGCGCCCTGCACGTTGATGAAGAGCCAATGCTTGCGACCGCTGCAAACTAAGCGAGAGCCGCATTCTATAATATGCAACTAAGGCCTGCGGAATGCTGGAGTGGCCCAAGCTGCCCCCCCGACTTCGACGACGC
>WELB01000376.1:49658-74382 GCA_009602725.1 Spirogloea muscicola
GTCTGTCGGATCTGAGGCTCCTCACTCGTACTTATTGAGTGATCCATCCTCCCCCTGTTTTACCATTGCATCCTCAGGCCCCTTTGTAGCTGCTCACCGCTCTTAGGCCCCTCTGAACCTTTGTGAATTCTTTTTGGGCTGGCTTTTCGCAGCCCTTGCCCCCATTGGGAGTGCCACTTCTTCCCCTATTCTCAATGGGCGAGCACTTGCTTTCTATGACCCGCACGCTCCACCTTCGTGCCGGCAGAAAGAAAGTGCGGCCAGATTGACTGGTGGCTGGGACAGGCCAGCCCAAAGGGATGGACAAGGTCTGAAGGAGCCGGAGTGCGAAGGACTAGGGCTAAGACATCAGCCAGGGAACGCTCAGTAAACCCTAGTCAGGAGATGCAAGTCTGAGTAGCTAGCCGGCGGAAAGACGTCGCCCTGACGGAAGCCGGAGGCAGAGCCCCCTCGCTGCTGCCTCTGGCTCTGGCCAGGGGACCCACCTCCAGGAGCCTAGCATCTCTAATCTGCGGCTGCTTGGCAGGGCTTACTAGGGCTTTGTAGCTGCTTTGTTTGTTTGTGTGCTTGTCTTTCTTAGCGCTTCCCCTTAGCGCCTGGCCCCCTACTCGTGCTTTGTTCATTCTTTTTGGGCTGGCTTTTCCAGCCCCAATCCTCAATGGGCGAGCACTTTCTTCTGACCTTGTTGATTCTTTCGGGCCATCCGGCCCTTTCGACTCTGATCTGCTGTTGCTCACACGTGGATACTGAGCAGCCATCTGCATCTCCCTCTGCACCATCTTGCACTTTGTAGTGTAGTCCTTTTTCAGCACCTCTTTCTTTGGCTTTGAACATTGTCCATTCTTTTTGGGTTGGCTTTGCCAGCCCCTCTTCTCAATGGGCGAGCACCTTCTTCTTTCGGACCTTGTCCATTCCGTTTACGGCCACTGCTGTCAAATTGGAAGAGCTATTTCTTTTCGGGCTGGCTGTTCACAGCCCTTGCTCCCTCTGGGAGAGCCACTTCTTCCTTCAGAAGTGAGCTCATCCCAGGCTCATGCTGTGCGCTTGCTTGCGGGCAGGCCGCGCTTTGGCTGCTGCTTCCGGGTTTCGTCGGAGAGCCGTGTCTCTCTTGCGCCTTTCGGCTGTTCGGACCTTGTTCTTTTCCTTTTTGTGTGCCCTACCGTGGGTACTAGAGTCCTCGGCCCGCAAGTGCCCACAGGGTAGCTGGGCGAGCTCTAGTAGGTGGCAGAAGGGCTCCGTTCCTGGCATCTAGTATTCATGCATCGAGTAGTGACCTTTATGTTTTGACCCGTGGTTATTGAGCGGGTCAATCTGCTGTAGGTCATGTAGATTTTTAGATGTGCTTGCCTTTGTACCTGGCCATTTGGCCTACATTTCTTTCTAATACACGATCTTTTCCACAGGGAGGTGGACACACAGTTGACGAAGATTCCTGCTAGTCAATTATCTGCTGATAAGAGTAACTCATCTTCACTAGCACGTCAATGGCCGCTTGCTTCAAAGAGTCGAAGCAATAGCCACCACTTACAAGTATGGACGACTCTCTTTAGACGAGTAGCTTGCTGTCCTGAAAGTCTGCTCACTTTTCGAGCAACTACAACTCAAGGTGACCAGATGAATGGCGTGAAGCTACTCTGTTCTTGAGAAGGAAGTTCCAAGCTACAGCAGCATGGACAGCGGCTCCGACAGGGAGAGCATTCTCATCCAGGAAAAAGTTGGGACTGTGTACACCATGGTTTGCACCTATGCTCTCATTTCTGGTGCCCAAGTCCCAGAAGCACGAGGGCACCAATGCCCCATACAAAGCGAAGTCCTCTGCGGCCATGACTGGGACTGAGAGCTTGACCCTGCCATAAGCCGGAGTCCAAAAGTTGTCAGAGCACGGTGCAGCCAGCAATATCTGTATGACTTGCTGAGCAGGCAATTGGCTTCAGCTCCTCACCTATCTTGCCCGAGTACTTTAGCTGCAGTCTCTCTGAAGTGCTCATAGGCTTCCTCGGAGTTTACAGTGGGAGGTGAATGGGGGTACTGATTCTCCAGGAAGTCTATGCTGCCATTGCATCTGAAGACTGCTGCCTGATTCTTGACTACCTGCAATGCTAGAATGATGGAACTTGACTTAGCACCTCAACTTTGACTGCATGCTTTCTCAATAGGAGGATGATCAAGAGGGACGTATTAGAACCCTGCACTTCAATCACTGACTTGGACGGGCCTCTCTCAGCCACCGCTTTCGTCCAAACAGCCCTCTTTAGAAGATCTGTCTGCAAATACCTGGCTAATGCGCTCCATGAGCTCGTCCAGGGCGTCCATAGAAAACGCGCGACATGTCCCGCCTAGGACCACTGTCGACGGGATGACGTTGTACGCATCACCGGCTTGCAACATTGTAACCGAAATCACCTGCCACAAGTAGCATGTTGATGAAGTCCTTATTCCCTCACTTCAGTCTTGAGAACAAAGTTGGATGCAGCAGACATGGGCGATGAAGAGAGGGGGGAGCACCAGAGCCTTCAAGGTGCAAAACGGGGTTCAAGGGTACCGGGTGAGATGTCAGACCCGCGAGTCCAAGGGGTCCGTTTCCCTGGACACCAGCGCTTGTAGGCTGGTGATGACAGCAGCAGCTGCGACAACTGGATCCACCGACAGCTGCGGGATAGCACCGTGGCCACCTCTGCCCTCAATCTTAGCTTCAAAGTATGCATCACCACCCAATATCGTCCCGGCCTTGGAAGCCACGTAGCCAGTCTCGAGTTCTGGCACGACATGTGCGCCAAAGATTGCTTGGACTCCGTCCAAGGCGCCGTCTCTTATCATCTCCTTGGCGCCCCCATGTCCCTCTTCCGCTGGTTGAAACAGCAGCGACACTGTTCCCTGCTTGATGGTGCAATGAGGTCCCCTTTGAGACCATCGCCAGCAATTGCATGCTGTACGTAAGCATGCCTCCCTGGCGTTGTGACAAATGCCCAACAGTATCAAGGCATTCCCCAAGTGGTGAGGATGTGTTTGCCACTACCTAAGAAATTTGTGGATACTGGCAGACTTCGTTCTGTGGGCAAAGGCATCTTCCTCGCCTGGAGCTCCTCCTCGTGCTCCTTGAGGAGCTTTGCAGCGCCGATGAGCATTGCCGTGTGTGCGTCATGTCCGCAGGCGTGCATCTTGCCTTCCACTTTGCTCATGTGATCCCATTTCCGCGTCTCCTGAGCGTAAAGCAGGAGCATCACGCATTCAGGGACACTGATCCGATCACCCAGAAAGGTAGCACATCTGACCGGCCTTGGAAGCCAAGAAACTAAGGCATTGCTGTCTGCACCGTCATTGGGAGAGCGTCAATGTCGGCTCGCAGTGCCACATGAGGTTGGCCTCCAGTCCCGATCATCGCAATCACCCCAGTGATCGCAACGGGGTACTTGTAAACCACCTTAAGGTTGTCCAGCTCCCTCCTGATCAGCTGCAGAGCCCATTGCAGCAGACCGACCGTCATTCAGGCTCAACATACTCGTGCAGCCCAAAAGGACTAGCAGTTGTCCGGCTTGACAATTCTGTGAGAAAGCGCTTGGAGTTAATAATACTGGCAGCTGTGAGCCATCTGCATGGTGTTTCGATCTCCCGTGCGTCTGCATGTGAGCTCGGTGCTCGCCTGGCTCGTCTCGTGCTCCTCGAAGCCCAGCTCCGGCCGCTCGTGGATCTCGCGCCGCACGGCCGTAAGCCAGGCGGCCACCTCCGGCGAGCGCGCGCGCCGCAGGAGCAGCGCCGCCTCCGCGCCCCCGGCGGCCGTTGCGCAGCTAGGGGAGTACGCCAAGGCGGCAAGCACAGCCACAGCGGCCGCCACGGCCGTGCCCATGGCTTACTCGCTTGGACCTCAGCGCCGTCCTACCCACATGGCGGCACCTCAGCTCGGGCTATGAAGGAGCCACTTGGCAAGATGCGACTCACTGGCTTCCGCGGGGGGGCGTGGATTGTATTCTGCTGGGGGCGGGAAGAATTATGAATTCTTTACGTCAATTGAAGGCCAAATTGGCCACGTTACGAAGGCAGGCACATCTGATGACGTACATCACCTACTGCAGATTGACCCGCTCAGTAACCACGTACATAACACATGGTCGCTAATCGGTGCCTGATTACCAGATGACAAGTTCCAAGCCCTTCTGCCACCAACTAGAGCTCGCCCATCTTTCTGGTACAAAGCATGAGCCTGAGCACGCTGTGAACAGGCCGACACATGACATCGCAAGAACGACAGATTTGCAACCGGCAAGCCCATCTCAGCGGGAAGCACACTTGCGCGTCGTGCATAGCCTGAATAGGCAGTAACTTTCAGGAGAGTGTGGCATCGAGGACGTAAACGGCCAAAACTATCGACTGCAGCTAACAGGAGCTGATCACAGTCAGGGTAAACGATCATGCTGCAGCTTTCTATATTTTGCAGTGCCTACTGCGTGGCCAGCGATGTGCATCGATGCTGGACCTTTATAAGCCTCCGTAACAACAAAACCAACCAAGGCCCGTGGTCAACCACCACGCCCACAATGTCTAGGGTGCGGCGATGATGACGTCCCTGGGCATCCGTGGTGATAGGACCGCACGGTGACCGGCGTCACGCATCAAGCCCGCCAGGGCATCGCGGAGGAGGTTGTGAATGCCCACCACTTTCCGTCCAGTGGGGCATCGCAACATGTGTGTGGCGACCACCCTCTGCACGGAAGCCACAATCACACTGGCGCACTCTAACCAATCAATCAAATAGGTGGGAGCCGAGGTATGGTTGAAGCAGCTTCTGAAAGGCCTCGGAGCTGTATGCTGAAGGCAGTGGCAACGGCGTGTTAGGTGACCCAGTCGGTAGCACCAGGTGTAGTGAGAGATGTAATTATTGCCAGGCTCCTTGACTCGTTTCTGGATTTCTGGCAGGCAACCTCCTTTGGTGCTCATCTGCAACGGTTGCAACAAGTCTGGCTTGTGCCCCTCAATCTTCCTCCTCCCCTGCTTGGGCAGGGGAGGAGGAAGGAGTGAGGAGGGGTTGTAGAGAGGGAAAAGAGCCAATTGCTGAGTTGCGGATGCTCCTCAGATACGCTTGGACAGGGGAGGAGCCTTCCTCCACATTGCGTACGGGGTCGGCGAGGCAAGGGAAGCGCATGGGAAGCAGGGAGGCAATCTGGTGTCAGCAGCCCAGGAAGGCTGCTTGCCGTCTATTCTAACGACCATGCGAGTGGGGAGGGAAGCCTGGAGAGAAGATGAAGCTGAGGGAAAAGGACTGTAATAGGGATGCCAGGGTCTGTATAAGGGGGTTGTCGTACCTCTTGTAGAGCTCGCCCCTTGGGGTGACTGTCCGCTGCAGGTAGCATGCCCATTGGCCAATGCAGCGGATGAGTATTGCCAACGCCAGCTGCGTGTCCCAAAGGAGGGGAAGGGAAGGGAAGGGGCGAGGTGTTTATGTAGGCGTTCATGCAAATCCACCGACATGTGCGCTGGTGTGGCGAGGGGGACCTTGAGGATGGCCAGCCCATTGGCAGGGGTCTGGCAGCCATGGGGAGATGTAAGTTGGCGGGAAGACCGCGTGGGGACCATGCCACGCTCGTGGATGGGCAAACCTGCAGACCCATCATGTTCGGTTCACAAACGAGCAAGGGGTAAGCAGCCATGACTTCAGCTGGAGATCCAATGACACGCGTATCATCCGTGTAGGTTGGGAAAAGGAGGTCTAGGTGTTGGCTCAGGGTGCGCCCTATAGCCTGGCAATGTGCCAAGGCAAAAAGGATTGGGCTAAGGGATACCCCTGGTGTTTGCCAGAAGTTGACCACAGAGTCTTCCACGACTCTCCAGCTTGCCACAGCAGTCGCCCTGGACAGCCATAGGCGATGAGATTAAGAGGGGATAAGGGAAGGGAAGTGGTCGCGTAGCTCCTCCATGATGACGCTGCGCTCCAATGTCTTGAAAGCATTACTAATGTCCAGCCCGACAACCATCGTTGATGGGTCTACATTGAGGGCAGCGCCGATACCGTGTACGAGGGCCTCTGCCCCGCAGGACATGCCAGCACCAAATTGGTGGGGTGATAGGTGGCTGGTCAGCTGGGGTTTCAGCTCGCTGCACACGGCCTTCGACACTAGCCGCATGATAATCTCCGTCATTGCTATGGGTCTCACACTGCCTGTCGGCTTCGCCAGGGCTGCCAATCCACGACGCCTTCAATTCCAGCCACCTGCTGGCCCTGACGAAGCCGACAGGCGGTGTGAGACCCATTGCCATGACGGAGGTCATCATGCGGCTGGTGTCAAAGGCCGTGTGCAACAAGCTGAAACCCCAGCTGACCAGCCACCTATCACCCCACCAATCTGGTGCTGGCATGTCCTGCAGGCCAGAGGCCCTCGTACACGGCATCCGCACTGCCCTCAACGTTGACCCATCAAAGTTGGTCCTAGGGCTGGACATTAGCAACGCTTTCAACAATAGTGGAGCGCAGCGTCATCATGGAGGAAAGAAACAGGGAGAAGCTCCTCTCATCACCAGCAATGAAAAGGTCCTGTAAGTGCTCGAAGTGCCATACAGAAGCGCCTCCAGACACCATTCGGGGGGCTTTGGTTAGGGCCACACGGAGAGCCTCTGCCGAGAGTTCAAGAGTTTTTGGGGAGCCAACCCAGGGCTCAAGGGGGTGTTGAGGAGGGGGGTGGAGCTGTCATAAGATAGCCTCCGAGGCGTCATTGGTAGTTGCCAGGGGGTCAGGGCAAAGGGCCTGAGTGGCCCGGGAAGATTCTCCTGCTCTCTCAAAGCGCCTTGCGCGCGCTAGATCGCCGGCTGTGAATTGGTAGAAGGGCTAATTGACTGATGCATTGCGCGCCAGCCGCTGTGAGAGGCCGAGCGGCTGCTGCACGCTGCTGGGCCAACTCCTCCAATTAATCCGCTTGCACATTTAGCCAGTCTGTCCTGGAAACTCTTCCCGCCACCAACGGCGAAAGAGGGTATATGGCCAAGAACAAGCTTGGGGAAAAGCGCGTACAACGCCCAGGCCACCTTGTCCATAGAGTCAGCTTCAATGTATGCGCGGATGGGCGTAAGGACCTTGTTGCACTTACAACGTTCTCATCTGGAAATGTGGCGTACGTTTCGCTTGCCGTTAGGGATGGGAAGGGGGGTGAGGTGCACTGTGGCGGCCCAATGCCAGCTCTCTGAAGAAGGGGGTGGTGGGGGCCGGACGATGCCCGGCACATGTGCTCTCGCTGCCAGTTCCTGACAGTTCTGACGATTGCGGCAGAGTCGAGCATGCTTTGCCAGGCCTCCCGTGCTGAAAAGGCGCTGGCATGCTTGGCAGGGCACTCGCTGGCCTGGCGCAAATGGGAGGTCAGTGTGGACTGGGCTCTGCTCGAGAGACCGACCCTGCCGACGGCGTGGGCGTCTGTGGCGGCCACCAGCTCGATGACGTCGCTCAACAACAGGTCGAGGCCACTAGGGAGGTAGAGGTAGAGGTAACAGGGGGCGTAGAGGAGGCAATGGTGGCGGCTCCGGGTAGGGGACTGGTGAAGGCATTGGTGAATGCACAGCTTGGAGCTTGAGCAAGAGATGGACAGAGTAGAGGCAGCAGACTTGGCGGCCGCCAGGAATGAAGGGGCTTGTCCACAGGGGAGGAGTCGCTTGACTGCGCCGGGCTGATGACAATCCCGACATGGGGGTCCATGTTAGGGGTCTCGGACTCCGCATCCGAGGAGGCTGAGCCGGGGTCCGCAAGCCGAGCTATCTCATGAGCAGCAGAGACTGCAAGGAGGGGCTCGGGCTCCACTGCCGTCGTCGGGGAGGGCGTGAAGGAGCTCAAGGGGCCGTTAAGAAGAAGTGGCACTCCCAATGGGGGCAAGGGCTGCGAAAAGCCAGCCCAAAAAGAATTCACAAAGGTTCAGAGGGGCCTAAGAGCGGTGAGCAGCTACAAAGGGGCCTGAGGATGCAATGGTAAAACAGGGGGAGGATGGATCACTCAATAAGTACGAGTGAGGAGCCTCAGATCCGACAGACTAGCTGCCGGGAAGCTATCACCCTGACGAAAGCCAGAGCCCGCAGCGAGAGCACGGCCAGCTCGCAGATGCAGAGCGTGGGCCATGGACCGCTGCAGGGATACAGAGAGGCGCATCCGATATACCTGAGCCACGAGCCCGCGGCGTTGAAGTCGGCTGGCTCGCCGCGTCTGCGGGACACAGCCCGCCGCGCAAGCCTAGCCAATAGGTCAAGCCACTGGGACCCAAGAGCCCCGTGCACGTCCACCGCCAAGGGGACGAACTCGTCGGCAGGTGGGTGATCGGAGTGCTTGGCCGCCTTAAGGGAGTGGGAGTGGGAGGGCCACTCGTCAGGCCAATGGCAGCCCTTGTCGCAGCAGTCGAGCTGCGGGTGCCGTAAAGTGCGATTGGCGCGCCGCGACCCCGGGCTGCGCGCCGCGCCTCGACCTTCTGCAGCCGCCGCCATGTCGCGGCCATGTCAGTGGGGTCGGCGTAGATGCTGCTGGGCGGCGGCGGGGGCCCAACAAAGGGGGCGGGGGAAGCGATAGTGACGATGCTAGTGAAGGTTTGGGATAGACTCTTCCAGTGGAAGGAAGATGTGTGTTAAGAGATGGGGAGGCCATGTGTGGGAGGGTTGTGGGTTGGGGACGATGAGCTGTCATCGGCCAGCCCAGGAGAAAGAAGCGACCAAAGCTGGAGAAGAAACGTGATTATGAGAAGAAGAATCTAGAGGGCGATGGCTGTGATTGGCAAGCCCAGGAAAATGAATGAGGAAGCCTCCAGCATCCCTCGATGCTCAGTTTTGACCCGTGGTTACTGAGCGGGTCAATCTGCTGTAGGTTATATAGATTTTTAGATGTGCTTGCCTTTGTACCTGGCCATTTGGCCTACATTTCTTTCTAATACACGATGCTTCCTTCGATGCTCAGCTGGGTCGCACATGTGGCACCGCTCCACAATAGCGCTCGCTGGGCAGCAGCGTCACACCCTACATTTTCTGCAGCAGGAGATCACCACCCTGCAACCTTGAATGCTAATGAAATTAGCCCGCATATCGAGCTATAGGTAAATTGCTTGTAGGCTGCTCGGACAACTCACAAGGTGGCACATAGTCCAGCCAACACCCCCTTTCGAAGAGCTTCTTGATTTCTTGTTGGCACAAAGTGGTGATGGCTTTTGTGTTTTTCATGTCCTTCCCCACTTCTTACCTTAAATTGCAAACCAGTAAAGATGAAGCCTCTCATGCGGGTCCGCACTCCATCAACTTGCAAGAGCACTATAGCGACTGATGCTATCGGAGCACGTTGGACATCAAAGGTCGCCCACGAGCATCCAAAGAATGCAAGAAGTATAAGCCCCGAAGGCCACTCCACTGCTGCAGATAGCAGGCGAGCAGTTTAACAGACAATGTAAATTTTCAGGATGCCTCAAGCAGGCGCTTGAGCGTTGCCTCGGCCCGTTGCTCAATCTGAGGTAGCAACCATTCGTGCTGAAGGAGATCCAGCCCGTCCTTCTCGCCAGTCAGGGTCTGCTTAAGCAACCAGACAAGGAGTTTCAGGCGTCAGGAAAGCCATCTTCCGTGTATGACAGATACCTACCATTTACCATGACATAGCATCTGCACTTGCAGGTTCTGTCCAAGCACCTTGCCAGGATCAGCGCCAAAACCCCCCATCTGGCTAGCCATCTGCATCTGCATCATCCTTTGCGTATCATCCACAGCTGCAGCACAGAAGATCAGTGCCAGCCCCAAAGTCAGAACAGCTTGTTCATGAGGTTTGTAAAGCGACGTTACTATGACTATCTAATTGCAGGACTTTCTGAATAACTGAATGCTCGTGTCTTCCGCTCAACAAACACCATATGTCGGCATGATCTCGTGCACCAACCATTGTCCTCTCCAAGTATCAGGCTGAAGAAGCCTCGCAAGCCGAAGAGATTCAAGAAGTACCTGCTCAAGGGTGCACAAAGGACGCACACAGGAATCAGCCCAATAAACAACGAAGACTGAGCAGCAAGTAGTGCATGTGACTGATCTGAGGACGACTCACCATGATCTGCTGCTGACGTAACAAACATCCACGGAGCTCAGATCTATGCCATTCTGAAGCATGGGTCTGAAGCGCTGTGTGAGAGGAAATGGGATTTTGGCTGTGCATGGAGGAGCACAGCTTTGTAAGTCAGAAATCCTGCCCTCCAGTAGAGCATTCCCCCAATGCTGCCCCAGCGCAGGGAGCCGGGCAGGGTGGGAGGGGGCAGGGAGGGGGGAAAAGGGAAAAACATTCACAAGAAGCACAGGCTTGGTACTCTTGCCCAGTGCTCTCAAAGAGCAGAAAGCAGACGGCAAAAAGCACTGCAGCTATGAATCATCCTCACCAGCTACAAAGCCAGAGAAGAAGAAGTTGACCCACGCAAAAGTCAAAGTCTGTGCATGCAGAAAAAGAGTCACGTTTTTAACTCGTACATCAGAACAAGTACTGTAGATCAGCAGCCTCCCACAGGATTCAGAAGCATGCTTGCAAACGAACAAACGAAGTTGTGTGAGAATAGATGCTAAGCTGTAATGCAAATTTGGCAAGTCACGGGCCGCAGTGTGACACCTGGGGGATGATCATGCCAAGGTTCTTCTTCATCATATCCATGGCCATGTTGGGGTCGGTGAGCATCTGCGCCTGGGGGCTGGCGGCGCCCTTGGGGACGTGGAGCAGGCCGTTGTCCTGCGGCAGCGGCGGCGATCAAGACCACCCGCCATTATTGCTGAGCCTACTTGGCCTGCTCTATCACTGGCTTCGCTCGTTACATGATTCGGCCAGATGACAGTCACACTCAAGGCAGGCGCAACTCGCAAAGAGCTCTGCCACTGGGAAGAAAGAAGGAAATGAAAGGAAAGGGTCGCCAATTCAAGCCAATACATTGCCAAGGCAGAAGCTAGTGCAAGAAGTGGGGCTACATGACACGAAGCCCTATGCTAAGGTGGCTGAGGTAACAGATATAACAGCGGGGGAGAGGTGCCAGAGGGGGCGAGAGAATGGCTAGGTGCGGGGTTGAATGCCTCACCTCGTTGTTGAAATAGTGGCGCCGCAGCCGAAAGGCCTTCCCTGGAATGTACCCGGCGTTGGAGCGCAGCATCCGCGCCCGCAGCACGATCTGCCTGCTCAATGGGACGCGCCAACGCCCGACGGCGGCGGCGGTCAGCTGTGCAGCCCGGCGGCGGCGGTAGCGGCGGCGGCGGCGGCGGCGGCGGCGCAGCGGCGGGAAGAGAGTTGGGGCCTGAGGTGTGGAGATGGAAAGGTTCCGAGTGGTAGCAAGCATGGCGTCGGATCTGACAAATTCGGACCTACTGTCCGCGGCGCCGCTGATAAGCCGCATGGGCAGCCGAGGCCGGGGGCCGGGGGTGATCGAATCCGTCGGCGTGATGCGGGGGCGGGGCGTCGCGGCGCGCCGCAAGCCTTCCGATCTCGAGAATCGGACGGCATAAAACCACCTCCACACCTTCCCTTCACCCTGGAGCTACCAGCTTAGCCCTAAGTACAGCGGCCAGATTGGCCGTCACCTCAGCCGTTTTATGAATCAATACTTTGTGCCCTCCTGACCATCCATTCATGTGGCTTTTCGCCAATGGGGGCTGTGGACGGCCAGGCCATATACAATGGACAAGGTCCAAAAGGGCCAGAAGGCGCTTACAGCCATTCGCAACAGCTATGCAAATTGCAGTTTCCCTGACCGTCCCATCAAGTCACAGTTGGACCAGAGCCAAGGCCGTCAGGCGTCCATTGCAGTGGCGGCCGCGCCGGCGTCGCCGTGCCGCGCGTGCCGGCTGAAGGCACTGCGGCGAAGGCATTGCGGAGTGAGGAGGCGCAGATAGCTGCTAGCTGCTGCGGAGCAGGGATTGCCTGTGTAGGATGGGGAGAAGTGGCCATCCCTAGCTTTCATTTGCACAAGTTCAGAGCAGGCGTCGCGGAGCAGCGCAGCCGAAGTTGGACCTGTATGCGCCGCATGCTGACCGCATCCCTGCAACTAAGGCTTCCGCCCGCTCCGAGGTCAGCTTAATCAAGCTAGAGAAGCGGCTGGTGATAATGGTGTGCAGCTGCGAAAGGTTGCAGTTGCTAATTCAAGTACTTAAGAGTGTGCCTTGTTATGGAAGGCTGTTGCAGAGTAGTCAATACAGGCAGCATACGCGTCGTTGTGCTTGGTTGCAATTATGTGTCCTCAGAGCAGAGCTAGTGCAGCTAATATCGTTGCAGCTCGAACCTCTGCTTCATTCGGTTGTCTGCGCTGATTGGAAGCACGTGGGTCTTCTTGACAACAGGTCTCCTGGTTCCTAGCTGTTGCCTGCTAGGGTGGTCATGGATCTTAGATTGCAACTATGTGGCTGTGTTCTGAAGATTTGGCACAACACTTCTCCTGTTGTCATCGCAGGGAGGTCCACCTCTGGTGCCTGTTCCCTGAAGACGTCCACGACCCTGACATATTACATACTTACCACAGCATACTCTCGCCAGCCGAGCAGCTGCACGTAGCTGCTGCTAATAGTGAGCCACTGAGGAGGGAATGGTTGCTTGCGAGGGCCCTTGTTCGCGCATCACTTGCCAAATGTAAGCTTCCAAAAGGAAGGTCAGGCTGCTACCAATTAAGACTACTTCATTGAAAAAGACTACTTCAGTGAAATTACTAGTAGATCTCAGCTTCTTGTACTTCACATGACATTCTTGTTGTCCCATCTTCATGAAAGGACCGAAGCAACCGCATCTGCTCCAGCTTCAGCTCTATTTCATGGCTATTAGTTACTGGCTTCAGCTGTATATCTACCAGAATTTTCTAACATTTGCTGTTCGAATGGGGATGGATGTGTTTTTCATGTGACTCCAGATTGTGGTGGCTTGTTGGGACCTAAGCAGCTACGTTTTAGGAGTAACCGCCATGGAAAACCAAAGGTTTACCTTCATAAGCATTTCAGCCCTCATCTTTCTGTGATTTTTAAGGCTTATTTAGTANCGGCGGCGGCGAAGTGGCGACTGGAGGCACTTGGAAAAGCCAGAATCGAGAGTGGCAGGGCGGGCGAGGGCCTGCTGAGCCGGCTGCAGCGGCAGCGGCGGCGCCGGCGGCGGCGGCGGGTCCTCCTTGATGGGCAGCTCGGGGTCGAAGCTGGAGAAGGCGCTGGGCGACGCCTTCCCCGAGGGCGAGCGCTACTTTGGCCTCGAGAACTTCGGCAACACCTGCTACTGCAACTCCGTCCTGCAGGCGCTCTACTTCTGCGCGCCCTTCCGCGAGCGTCTGCTCGAGTACCAGGCCCGCAACCGCGGCGGCGGCGGCGGCGGCGGCGGCGGCGGCGGCGAGGGCGACGGCGAGAACCTGCTGACCTGCCTGGCGGAGCTTTTCCACCAGATCCAGATGCAGAAGAAGAAGACGGGCGTGATCGCGCCCAAGCGCTTCGTGCAGCGCGTCAAGAAGCAGAAGGAGCTCTTCCGCTCCTTCATGCACCAGGTACCGCCCACGTCGCCCATGACACTGCAAGCTTCTAATACGTAGAGATATTGCTTTCAAAAAACAAGACATTTCTTACTTATGTCTTACTTATGTCTATTCTGACTTCCGCGGGCTTAGTGGTCGGTGGGACTGATCAGCAAAAGCGGGGATGCGGCCTGCCTGCTGTTTGCCGCTCAGCCGGCTCTCAGGCTCTTCGTGGGCGTGCGACTGTGCAGGACGCGCACGAGTTCCTCAACTTCTTGCTCAACGAGCTGGCCGACATCCTGGAGAACGAGGCCAAGGCCGGCAAGGCCGAGGCGGGCCGCGTCGTCCCGGGCGTCAAGGGCGAGCCGCCCACCGTCGTCACGTGGGTCCGCGAGATCTTTCAGGTCCTGCTTGGGCCAGGCGCGCTCGCTCTCGCCAGAGCTAGCCTGCTCACTGCAGCCTGCTGCAGCACCTGTACCTCCATCGTCGCGGCCATGCAATCAATCACAGAGTGGAAGGGCTGCTGTGCAAGCTGTGCACATGGATTCCAGGAGACTCACTTTGACGAGTACCATTCTCTGCATGTGGGCTCTTGTTGGACGCAGGGCACGCTGACAAACGAGACGCGGTGCCTGTGTTGTGAGACTACAACTGCGCGCGACGAGACTTTCCTGGACCTGAGTCTCGACATTGAGCAGAACAGCTCTGTGACCAGCTGCCTCCGCAACTTCAGCTCCACCGAGACGCTTAATGCTGAGGACAAGTTTTTCTGCGACAAGTGCTGCAGGTCAGCAAAGCAGCACCTTCTGTACCTTGTCTTCCCTGCCACGGGTGGGACAACATCTACGCCCTCTCTGGTAGTGGTGCAGGAATAATGAATATCCATCACGCCTGAGGCAGCTTGCAGGAGGCGCAGAAGGGGATGAAGGTGAAGGTGCCGCCCCGCGTGCTGGCGCTCCACCTCAAGCGCTTCAAGTACATTGAGCAGTTGGGACGATACAAGAAGCTTTCCTATCGCGTGGTCTTCCCACTGGAGCTCAAGCTCTGCAACACCACGCATGACGCCCCTGGCTCTGAGGCCGAGTACTCGTTGTTTGCTGTCGTTGTGCACGTTGGCAGGTGAGCGGCTTTGGTGGACTCGTGATCTGCATTCTATTGCTGTCTGTGTATTCCTGAGCACTTGCCCATATCTTGCAGCATGCTTCAAGTCATGCTAGCAATCTCATGTTTCAAAATGGGTGCTGCAAAGTCGTGGACGCAACATGGCGCTTGTGAGCCTATGTCCTTTCAGAAATTGCTTCTTGCGCGTCTGGCCCAGCGTCCTGGCGGATGTCTGTCACACTGACAATTACCACGCGTGAATTTTGTCGCCTTCAGCGGACCGAACCACGGGCACTATGTGAGCCTAGTGAAGAGCCATGGGCATTGGCTCTTCTTCGATGACGAGAATGTTGAACCAATTGACGAGTCCATGGTGCAGACCTTCTTCGGCGGCACGCAGGAGTACTCGTCCAATACTGATCATGGCTACATCCTCTTCTACGAGTCGCTCCAGCCGGAGCTGCTAGACTGCTAAATAGCTAAGCCTCACGTGCTTCCATGAGTACAGCAGCTCCGGACAGGAAGACAGGCAGTCTGCTGTTCCTGTCAAGTTGTGGTATCCACTGTTCTATTCTGATCTTGAGATATATATATCCTGCATATCCCATTGATATTCAGGGACATTCATCCCACCATTTGCAATTACCATCTTGCAGGAAGATCTAGGTGGCATACACGACTATGTGTCGATCCTTTGGCTTCTAAGTCCACTTAAATGTGCTGAACAACGACGGGCTTGCATAAAAATACACCCACATTATGTGTCCTGTCAACACTGCTCAACCTCAGCTGCAAATGTCTTTCTTGCGTTGTAGCTGCCAGATAGCTAAGAGACTTGTCCAGCCTAGTATCAGGCATTCTACTGGACCACAGTTTTCGAGGCCTGCCTTCAGTACCATCTATTTGTGGTCGCCCTGAGCTAATGACAGAGGTGCCACACCTCAGAGAGGAGACTGTGGGTGTAAATGACTCCATCAAAGTTCGAACTTCATGGAGTCGAGCTTCACCTCGAACAGAGCATACCCTTGAGAGCCATTACACTGACATTAGGGACTGAGAGACAAGCCATAGAAGGCCAGGATCATCCCTACGAAGCACCAATAACTTGCCGACCTCCTCATCTGTTTTGAATTCCTCGTCAGCAAAGCCGGCTGCATGCAGGACCTCCAATGCACCTGCACAAGGCAAGTAAACCCATTGACGATGATTTATCATGCCAATGCCACTTGATCTGACATAGTTGATCTAAATAACATAAAATGGATCAACAGTCAAAATGAAAAGTGTGGGGCTGTTTCGTGACTACATAGCCATCCATCCTCATGCTTAAGATGTCATGCCACAGAAGAGCTCAATCGCATTCCAAGTGCAAGCTTTCTTGTCCAGCTTGTTACAAGTTCAAAAATTGTTGTATATGTGAAATGCTCACCTAGTTTGCGCCTGATATACCTTAAAACAATTGCTACACAGAAGGTGAAGACTGGTGCACAAATTAATGACTTTGTCAAAGGGTTCTCACCTGGATATCTTCCAACCCGCTCATGAAATCTCTTGTTCGCCTGCATTAGAGGGCATATCACTCGGTTAGACTTGCCCTAGACATGGCCCTAGACATGTAACATTGTAATACTCAGTAGACCATCTCACTTGCAAGATCAATGCAAACATTTATGGAGACCTATGCAAACCAAGCTGAAACACTCGTGATTGCAAGTCAGTAACTAACTAACAACAAACTGACGCGCTACTGAAGAAGATAGATTGCCTGATTTTGCCCATACTTTCTGCACATGAATAACAGCTACACATGTCCTCTAAGTAAACCCATGAAGAATGCTGACCTTTCGCAGTTGCCTAAATTTGGAGTCTTTGGTGGAGTACATGGCATTCCTGCAAAGTAACAGCACGATAGTACTCAAAGGCTGAGGCTGCTCAAAGGCTGAGGCTGGAATCCTGGTCAGAAATGATCAAAAGTGTGAAGCTGAAGTTGACACTACTTTTCCACCACAGCTAGAGATGTGCCTGACGTAGCTTTCGTTCTGCAACATACAGCTCCTCCAAAAGGAGTGGTGCTTGTCTGCAAGTATTGGAGAGAAAACAAGTGTTAAGCCCACACCTGAGAATTGTTAGCAATGTTTCGAGAGTCTCTTTGACGTCCTGCTCAGGCAGCTCACACCTCAACTTTCTCATAGCCTCCTCAACTCGCCTTGTCACGCTGGCTGCAGCATCTTGGAGCCTCACAACCTCTGGCTGATCAGTGACTTCAGCAATCTCCAAGTCTGACTTGCCAGCAGCAGCTCTGTGTGAAGCACCGCTAATGCCCACACCCAGTCCCCTTCCATCATCATTGTCTCTCGTAACCATCAATTCGTCCCCGTGAGCGTCGAGAAGTCCTGAATTCGTGGCAGATAAGCTCTGCTGCTCTGTGTCTGCGATGCCTTCATCAGCAAGGATCACCTCACCACAATCACCTGCTCCTGTTTGGTTACTAATTTCCAACAGTGGCCCCCTCTCTGCACTCTGGCTTTCCTCTGCTGGCAAGCTCAAAGCTGGGCTGCATGCTGCTCTACAACTTTCTGCTGCATCTGCTAGAAAGGAAGGAGGCTCCTTGTCAAGAAAGTCCACGACTACGTTGTCCTGCTTCTGCAGCACACCCTTGCTAATACCACCATCAAGCTGCATCTGCGATCCTTCCCCAGGCTCTGCATTCCTTTCAAGAGGATCTGGCAGGTTGGCCCCTGATGGTAAGGCTTGTTGTGCCTCGTGCAAGCTCTGGGTGCTGCTGCTGTGAGCGTGTCCTAGCCTCCGGAGAGCTGCCGCGCCGGCCGCTGCCTGCGGATTCCACAAGCTTGGCAAAAAGCTTCCACTAATGCGGCTCCCACTGCTATGCCTGGTAGCTGCCATCACGTCACCCTCGACGAAATCCTCTTCCTCGGAGCTCGACTCATTTGTGCTTGATGCACCTCGGCATTGCAGGCCCCCCAGATAGTGACTGCTCTGGCGAGTCCAATCCAAGGTCTCTACTTCCTTATTCAGCTGCATACATAAATGGTGCACAAAGTGAGTCCAATGAAAGGCAGCACAAATGCAATGTCAGAGCTTGCCTAAGTACAGTATCTGTGCACACACAGGTCCTCCAGAGCAGAACAAAGACACATCACTTTACCTTCATGCCAGTGGCATGATGAGGTTACAAGATGCAGAACAAAGCCACCCAAATGAATGCATTCGTACCTGGCTGTCAAATGCCTTGAAGTGGACATCGTGTTCATCATGCACCATATGAGCCTGCACATTTCTTGAACGGCAGTGCTTAGCAGTATCATTGAAGAAGAGGGCTCAGCTGTACCCTTCCTTCTGTAATCCTTTGACGCAATGCAAGCACCCTACCAACTGCACTCAGCACTTCTTGTAAACCACTCCAGGATACTTAGTGGTCCACTGGTAAGACAGGGTTTTTCCGTTCACAAATTGAAATCTGCAAGTGTCCACCTTGCCAGTAATAGGCTTTGGTAAGCTCACCAGCTCATGCAAAAGTGTCTTCTTGATGCTGATGTACTTTCGGAATCCGGCAAGATTGTCTGTCCGCAGACGTAGTGAGATCTCCTCCCCACGATTCTGTGACAAAAAATGAAGTTCCATGGCCATAAGACTACAGGCTATGTAATAGCAGTCAATAACTAGCTAGCTGTATGTCTCTGTCTAACCTCCTCACCTCAACCTCTGCAAAATCTCATTCATGGATATCAAATGCCCTTCAGTCTAAAGCTTTCAACTCCCCCTCTGCACAGAGATTGACTGCAATGAAGCAGGTATTCAGATTACTATTGTAAGTCTTGCATCCATGAACCATTGTAGCACCGCTAAAATTTCTCAAATATAAGTCTTCTTGCAAGCCAGGCGAAAGTGCAGGGGAAGCTTACCTTGTTAAAGCCCAGAAGGCACTTTGGGCTAACCCCAACATATCCAACTGGTGCAAGTTCAGTCATGATTCCTATCCGCCACTTGTACTGTGTGTAAGTGAAACAGAACATGAGTACCTGACTGTAAACTCTACTTCAGGGTATTACTTGAGAAGCTAACGTTGGTAAGCTCAGCGTTCGCAGCATTCATAAGTATACGTGCAAATGCCTACATAACATGAGCAAGAGCATCCACAGAGTGAGAAGACCACTGCAAACACTTATCTGTACCTTATGAAGTAGTGCAACAATTCCTGGGTCGCTGGCAAGCTTGTGCATGAGTTGTAGAGCTTTGCTGCGAGGGGGTGTAAGCTGCAGCCAACAAGCAATAAGTCAAGATGCAGCTTGCTAAGTGACTGCTTCTATCAGTGTATGTATGTAGCAGAGCCTTGCTCAAGAGTGTCGGATCAAGCTGCTCAAGTAGCAACTAACCTGACTGACCTCGGAGACACATAATTTACTTCTTATCAGAATATATAGGCAGGGCCTAAAGACACATGCGCTTGTGTGAGCAGTGATAGACCTCTCGAAGTCGAGAAAGACTGGCCGAGGTTAAGTACCTCAACACCAGGCAGGTGCAGCACTCGGAATTCAGCAAAAGTGTAGGGGCCAGGTGGCAACTGTTTCAATGTAACACTGCTGTGGACTTGCCGAGCTCTCTCACGTCTAGCTTCTTGAGCAAACCCCAACGTCCTGTCTGCAGCATCCTCCACTGGCTTGGAGAGCAATGCGAACTCCTCCTTTGTTGCTCCCATTAACCGTAAAGTGTCATTCTGACAGTACAAGGGATTGAGCAAGCGCTGACATAAGAGTCTTGCTTGAAAGGGGTGAAGACGGGGTTGAGTAACAATATCAAGTCATGCAGTGGCGTACATTCTTGCTGGCACCCCTTCCCAAAGGCCCCTTATTGAAGCTCTGCAGCTAAGGTTAATGCAGTTGCCAAACCCACTCATTGACTTGAAAACTTTCTGCTCTCGGTACTTCAAGCCTACAATCCTTGTCTGGCTGGCGAGGCTATTGCGTACGGATCCTCCTCAACGACACCGTCAAATCGTGAAGACAGGCCAAGCTGGGCTGGTGCCAAGCAGCAATTCTTACCTGCTCTATGCCAGACTGAGAGAGTGTCAGCGTTCGCCAGGCTTCTGCCGCGGGCTGCAGCCCCGCCGCAGCGGTCGAGGCGGCTCTAGCTCTTCTGGGGAGCAGGATCCGCTGCGTGGCCTTGTCGGCGCCGGTCAGCCGCTCCAGCTCCTCAGCGAGGTCCGCCAGCGTCTCGTCCTCCTGGCGCGCCAGCTCGAACCTGCGCGAGCCGACGCTCGGGCAGGCGTCTCGTCACATCAGCAGCGGCCGGCGATGAGGTCCCCTGACGGTCTGAAGGACCTCAAACGGCAGAACGGACTGGGGATGGAGCACGCTCACCTCTTGCCACGGAAGGCGACCGTGAAGCACAGCGGCGCCGGCCTGTCGCCGCCGGATCCGGCGCCCGGCGCAGCCATGGCGGCGACAGCGGCGGCGGCGAGGTGCTAAGGCGAGCGGGTGCTGCGCGGAGAGGTGGCAGTGGCGGCAGCGGCAGGGCCGCCATGGCGCCGGCCCGCTGGAAGCTTCGGGCGTTGGACACGCCTTCGCCTTCCCCGTTCAAGCGAAAGCACAAGAGCTAGTCAATTGCCGTCCGGTATTCGAGCGTCAGCTAGCGACCTCTATGTGCTGACTCGTGGTTACTGAGCGGGTCAGCTTAGCAGCAGGTGACGTACATTTGTCCAATGTGCTTGCCTTTGTACTTGGCCACACATGGCCTCCCCATCTCTTAATATACACGCATTTTGTTCAAGCGAAAGCAGCTCTTCCAGAAGAAGAAAGCGGCTGCTGACATGGAAAAGAGCGGCCGTTAAAGCTAGCCAGGTGCTCACAGAGAATGCATACAGAAAGCATGCGTCTGCTGATATTAAAGAATCGGCTGTAAATTGCCAGCCAGATGCATACAGAAGAGGAAGTAGAGAAGTGGCTCTCCCAATGGGGGCAAGGGCTGTGAAAAGAGAAAGTGCTCGCCCATTGAGAATAGGGGCTGGAACAACCAGCCCGAAAAAGAATGAAAAGAGTATGAGAAGGGGGCCAGGGGAAGCGCTAAGAAACTCTGATCTGCGGCTGCTTAGCAGGGGTTACTGAGTGTCTCGTAGCAGCTTTGTTTCTGTTACTTAGCGCTTCCCCTGGCCCCCTTCTCGTACTCTGTTCATTCTTTTTCGGGCTGGTTGTTCCAGCCCCTATTCTCAATGGGCGAGCACTTTCTTCTTAAGAAACAGAAACAAAGCAGCTACGAGACACTCTGTAACCCCTGCTAAGCAGCCGCAGATCAGAGATGCTGGGCTCCTGGAAGTGGGTCCCCTGGCCAGAGCCAGAGGCAGCAGCGAGGGCTCTGCCGGCCCATTGAGGATAGGGGCTGGACAAGCCAGCCCAAAAAAGAATGAACAAAGAACGAGAAGGGGACCAGAGGAAGCCAGAGGAAGCGCTAAGAAACCAAAGCACACAAAGAAAGAAAGCAGCTACAAATTACTCAGTAACCCCTGCTAAGCAGCCGCAATCAGAGAGGCTAGGGTCCTGGAAGTGGGTCCCCTGGACAGAACCAGAGGCAGCAGCGAGGGCTCTCCCGGCACGAAGGTGCAGCGCACGGGCCATGGACCTCTGCAGCGAGACGGCCAAGCGCATGCGATACACTTGCGCCAGCGACCCGGCTGCAGGAAAGTCTACCGGTTCACCATGGAAGCGACGGGCGATTGCGTGGCGGGCGAGCTGGTTAAGTAGCTCAAGCCACCGAGCGCCCAGTGCCCCATGGATGTCAATTGCCACCGGGAAGAACTCGTCTTCCGGTGGATGGTCGGCGTACTTGATCTCTTTTGCCCGAGCGGCGCAGGCGACCGCATACCCAGCCTTGGTGGCAGATTGGGCTGGGTGGGAGCGGTCAAATGCGTCGGTAGTCACCACATCCAGAAGCAGACGTGGCCCGCCGGCCTGTGGGGTGGCCACCAGGTCTGCCGGCACGAAGGTGCAGCGCCCGGGCCATGGACCTCTGCAGCGAGACAAGAAGGGCTGTGAAAAGCCAGCCCGAAAAGAGTTGACAAAGGTTCGAAGGGGCCAAATGACGGAGGGGCCTAAAACGCGGAATCAGCTACGAAGGGGCCTGAAGATGCTCTGTCAGAACGGGGGAGGATGGACCACTCAGTAGTCACGAGTGAGGAGCCTCAAATACGACAGACTAGCTGCCGGATGAGAGCGAGACTAGCTGCATACAGAAGTGAGCGAGCCGCGCGGTGTGCATGATCGGAAAGGAAAGTGCGCGCCCACAGAAAGGTCATTTTGTGTCATGGAAAGGAGGCCAGACCAAGGCAATACACACTGTTCCAGCTGACAAGCTACTCCAACTTGCGGCTGCTCACTCGGGGTTACTGGGCTTCGTGTGTGGCCCCTTTCTTTGCCTTTGCGCTGCCTTTAGCATGAGCAGTGTATGGCCCAGCTTAGTCTCCCTTCTCAATCCACGCGCACTGCATCAGCTCCTGCTGGCTCCAACGAACTTAACTCTGGTGGTGGCCGCTGAGGTCATTGCTGCTCCCATAGATGCCAAGCCTAGCCAGATCATTGCTGCTTAAAATTGAGCCTACAGGATGCCAATTTCTGACAGCTGACACCATCAGGTCTAGCTTTTGCCAGCCCTACACGCTGCCAAAAACAAGCTAGCGAGCAATTGGATTAGCTGCCTCTTGCCGTTATACAGACTGGCCCATAACTCAGCCATAATCGTGACAACGCCCGGCCTTGTGACAACCACATCTCAGTCCGACTGTTTGAAATTGGTCATGAGGAGTAGCATGGAGCGGGAGTATTTGCAGCACCCAAGAGATGCAAGCGCCAGACATTCCATGGATGGACAAAACCACTAGGAGAAACAGTGTGCCTCAACCACTCAGAGTGCTCAAATTTCCCACGCACTCTGAAAGTACAAAGTGAAACATACACGTCCAGGCAGGCAACTTCGCCACCCACTCACTGGATGCTCTGTACATGCTGTGCTCACCTGAGTCAACTGGCACTCTCTAATAACCAGCTTAATTTACAGCCGAGCTGCTGCAAGTGTGACATCTGACAGTGGAAGAAACGACTCTCAAGCAATCACTTCCCCAGGGGCACAGGGGTGGACGTGGACGTCAATAATATCTGCCGCCAACGGTGGAGTCAGCTGGCAGCAGTACCTGCGGGGAGCCTGAACAGACGTTGGACCAGCCATATGTGAGTCCCTCCATTGACCTGCTTCCGATAACCAAGTTTGAAGCCCACAACTTTGAAGCTCTGCCTATACTTCAACAACTGCGAACCCTCAACTCTGGCAGTAGCTCAGGCCCCAAATTGCTTATGACATGAAGAAGTACTAAGAGAGATAACAGCTGTAACAATGCTTGAGATTAATTGCCATCATAGCAGCTCAACCCACCTTAAACCATTGCTCATCAACTGGCTGCTTTGTGATCCTGATCTGTTGCACCTGCTGTGGAGGCCGGATGAGAGACGAACATCGCGCTGCAACCTTCTTCACATCATTGTCGGTATTGCGAGCATAGACACTGACGAACCCATTGGTGGCATTGACGCAGCCAATGCCTTCCATGAAGAAGACAGACGGCCGCAGGCAAGCCTGAAGGCAAAGCAGGGTGAGCTCGTGTGATTCACGAGACCCATGATCTGCAATGAAATCATAGAGTACCAGAGCATGTCGCACTACGACGCAGCAGCAGGAGAATGGCGGTGTGTTTGATTAGGGAAAATTTGCAGGAGCTGATCAAGCATACATGTCTTGCTGGACTCCTGGTGTTGAAAGTGAACTCTGTGGCCACTCGTTTTCGATACCAGGACTGAAAGGTCATCTCTGGACGCTCCAGCTCCCTTGCCGAGACAATGCCAGGAAAAACCTGGACACCCACAAGCAAGTGACAAAAATGTAAGTGTTGCCACAAAATGGACACCAACACCCCACAGCTCACCTTTTGCCTTTTTTAAGTGCAGATGACAAGTCTGGGTCTACTCACCTGCACTGCGAAGCCCCAGGCCACTGAGATGGACCACTTCCGTATATGGTCATAACAGTAGGAGTGCTGGAGGAAGCTCCCAGGGTCCATGTGCATCGCTCCACTGAGGTGACGCAGCCCGGCCAGCACGGACTTGTTGGGGAAGATGGGGTCTATAAGCTCCACATGGTGGAGAGAGACAAACGGTGCAACGGGGTGGGCTGCCAGGATGCCAAATGCGTTGCCATAGATGTCGAGCTGCAGCGCAAGTGGCGTTTCTTCAGAGAAGCGCAGTGGTTGCTAACTGCGATATTTTGCATGTTTTGAAGAGCTGTAGCACTGGTGTCATGATCTCAAAAAGGACAATGTTGTCAATGACATTTGCCTAGCGAGGCACAGGAGCTGCACACTGCTTACAAAGGAGCACAAGTGATGTTCTGTTCATCGATCCACCGGAGCTGCTAGGAGGGACGCTGCTGGGCAGGCGGGGGTTGACCTGGTGGAAACCGGGCTCCTTTGTGAGTGGGATGCCCAGCTCCGCCATGCAGGCCTGCATGCGGTCATCGCTGCCGAAGAGCTCCGCATGGCGCTCAAGGCAGCTGTCCTGGACCTGCTCCAGGGCTTTGGCGAGGGGGTAGCTGATGGCGAAGCCGCCGCCGCCGTAGGCCATGTTGTACGAGAACTTGACGTTCTGGACGTGGCTCTCGGAGCTGCTCCCGATGTAGTGCATCTCGGTGTGGTCGTACTTGGCGAGCACGCGCACAAGGTTCTCGGGCGAGAAGACGGTGTCGTCGTCACCCAGCACGAACCACCGCACGTCCTTGAGGCCGAGGCGGACCATCTCGGAGACGACGCGCGAGATGCGGATGGCGGCCGGGTGGCCCTGGGGGTTGGTGTACGTGAAGCGGGAGATGTCCTCCGAGACGAGGCACGGCGGCAGCAGGTCCGCGTCGCCGGCGGGCGCCACGGGCTCCTCCAGCCACACGAAGCCCCGCATGTGGCCCGGCCGCCACCAGAGCTTAATGAACTCCTTGCGCTTGCTCCACAGGGACGCCGAGGCGGCCACGCCGAACACGACGTGGCCCAGCGACGTCGGCCCGTCGTCGTCCCCGTCGACGTCGTCGCCGTGCGGGAACGGCGCGCCGGTCCCTTGCAAGGGTGGCAGCCAGCGCGGCTGCCCTCCGCC
>WELB01000377.1:0-26160 GCA_009602725.1 Spirogloea muscicola
ATTGGCCTCCCTTTCAATTCATGCGCCCCGCGCGCCTTCTCTCTTTTCGCCGAAGAAAGAAAGTGCCCGCCCATTGAGAAGAGGGGCTGGCAAAGCCAACCCAAAAAGAATGGACAATATTCAAAGCCAAAGAAAAAGTGCCGAAAAGGGA
Source organism: Spirogloea muscicola (assembly GCA_009602725.1). Classification (NCBI taxonomy): domain Eukaryota; kingdom Viridiplantae; phylum Streptophyta; class Zygnematophyceae; order Spirogloeales; family Spirogloeaceae; genus Spirogloea; species Spirogloea muscicola. The sequence goes on from WELB01000377.1 coordinate 152, forward strand.
CTACACTACAAAGTGCAAGACGGTGCAGAGGGAGATGCAGATGGATGCTCAGTATCCACATGTGAGCAACAGCAGATCAGAGTAACTCGGGGCAGGAAAACTGCCGGCACGAAGGTGCAACGCCCGGGCCATAGACCTCTGCAGCGAGACGGCCAGCCTCAACCGAAAGACCTGCGCGAGGGAGCCGGCAGCATTGAAGCCTGGCGAACCCTGCCGCCGCTCGATGGCCTCCCTCGCCCGCCGCTTGGCTGACTGCGTAGCCCGCCTCCTCCGACGAGCGTTTGGCTCCTCACAAAGAGGAGAAAGAGCGGCCAGATTGACTGGTGGCTGGGAAAGGCCAGCCCAAAAGAATGGACAAGGTCTGAGGGAGCTTGAGTGCGAACGACTAGGACTAAGACGTCAGCCAGGGAACGCTCAGTAACCTCTAGACAGGAGATGCAGATCACGAAGCAGTCAGGCGTGATTACGTCGGCGATGAGCCGAGGCCCCCTGCCGAGCGCGCTGGCGACGAGGTCGGCGCGCCGGGTGTGGATGCGGCCATCCGCCCCAGCGGTCGGAGGCATGCCGCTGGTATTTTCGAGCGCCACGGCATAATCGGCCTACTAGAGGTCACTAAGTGACCATCCTTCGTGGTACTTGTTGTTGTTTGTAGTTTAGCGCCATTGGGCTGGCCTTTCACAGCCACTGCCTTATGTTGGACAAGCTGTTTCCTTCCAGCCCCTTCAGACCTTGTCCTGCTTTTCGGGCTGCCTTTTCACAGCCACCGCCCTCTCCTGGAAGCGTCTTTCTTCTAAGTGGCTTCCGTGGTGGTGGTTTGGCTCCTCACCATAGCTTGTCAGATATGCATGTGCTCACTCGGGGATATTTAGTGTCCCCCTTAGCCAGCTCATTACCCAGTTAATAAGACATTTGTAAGGCTAGAATTGGCCTATCTTTCAATCTCATGCGCACCGCGCGCCTTCTCTCTCTAATCGAAGAAGGAGCTCCCGCCTACTTGCCCGTTCTTCTCGCGGTCTGGACCGGCCTTTGCGCAGCCCCCGGTTTGCAAGAAGCTTTAACTAATTTTCACAGCCATCGTCGCCTTTGGAAGAGCCCCACTTTCTGGTAGAGCTTTGTTCTATGAAGAGCTTACTACCGACGATGGAGGGGCAAAATGAGAAAGTGGCTCTGGCATAAAGAGTGAGTGGAGCCAAAGCAGAGAGATGGCACGCGGTGCGCATTATATTGAAAGAGAGGCCTATTGTAAAGTTACAAACGTCCTGGTAGCGGGGTAATGAGTTGGCTAAGAAGAAAGGCTAAGGGGGGCAAGAACAAGAAGAAGTGCTCGCCCATAAAGAAGAAGGGCTGGCAAAGCCAGCCCAAAAAGGATGGACAATGTCTAAAGCCAAAGAATGAGGAGCCGGAAACGGACTACACTACAAAACACTGCAAAACACATAGACGATGCAGAGGGAAGCTCAGTACCACGAGTGAGCAACATCAGGTCTGAGTAGCTCGCTGCAGGGAAAGAGGCACTCCGCCGAGACACAGAGGCGGCGGCCATTGCACGGCCTGCTCGCGTGTGGACGGCGTGGGCAAGGGAGCGTTGAAGAGAGAAGGCACGCGGGCCGCATGAAATGAAATGGAGGCCAATTCAAGCCGACACATTGTTCAGGCAGAGTCTAGGGCAAACTAAACAGGGCTACATAATACGGAACCTAAACCAAGGTGCCTAAGGTGACATCAGTACCCACGGGTGAGCACAAACAAATCCGACAAGCTAACTTGGGGAGCTGTAGCGCCGCCACGAAAGCCGGAGGCCTGACTTAAAGCGCGCCCTGCACGTTGATGAAGAGCCAATGCTTGCGAGCGCTGCAAACTAAGTGAGAGCCGCATTCTATAGTATGCAACTAAGGCCTGCGGAATGCTGGAGTGGCCCAAGCTGCCCCCCCGACTTCGACGACGCGCATCAACCAGCCGGGCCAGATGCTGGATCAGGCAGGACCATTGTACGCCGTAGCCTCCGTAGATATCCATGGCACACGGATAAAGATGGTCCCCTCGGGGATGGTCCTGATAGTGCCGCTCCTTCTTGCGCTCCGCGCTGGACGTGGCCCAGCCAGACACAGTTGACATGGGTGCGCCAGCCTTGTACGCGTCGATCAGTATCACGTCCAGGAGCAGACGAGGCCCACCGCCCCGGGGGGTGGCGCCCACGTCCAGACGCCGCACATATGGCTTGCCGTGCCTTGAGGAGATTGGCATGATGCCGGACACCTCCATCGCCAGATGATACCCCGCCTCTCGCACAATTCCAAATATAGTGTCCCTGAGTAAGTCGTGGGAGGCAATGCGCTCACCCCCTTCATCACATCGCAGCATATGAGCAGCTAGATCGAGCTTGTCATCGGCAATGTGGCCACACTCGCACTGGCGGATGCCAGCCAAGCATGGGGGGGGAAGGGCCGAAGGTGGTGGTGGAGCGCTGTGCGGAATAGGTTTTCTGGGAGTCGAAGGGACTCGTATATCAGCAGAGCGTTTAGCCACTCAGACGCGCCCGAGGAGCTGATGGAAAGGAGCTGGGTGAGGCCACGTCCATCGTCCTTGAGCAGTCCCTTCAATTCAGAGGCGGCCTGCACGTCCGCAGCGTGAGTGTAGTGCGCCTGCGCTTTCCTGTCAGAACAGCGTGCCCATGCCGCAAAATCTGCATGACCCTCTGCAGAAGTTGGTAAAGAGCGCGAGAGATCATGCAGTGCTGCGGTCAGGGAAAGCTGGAAGGGTAGGTTCCGCGTTGCAACACCCGCTATAGTGGGTGCTAAAGCAACCTGGCCCCTCAGGAGAGAAGGCGCGCGGGGCGCATGAATTGAAAGGGAGGCCAATTCAAGCCAATACATTGTTCAGGACGAAGCGACTGGAGATGGTGGAGGCCACTTGGGCCCAGCAACCCAGGTGAGCTGCTTGGGACAGGCGAGCCAGTGGACGGCACCCAAGGCCGCCTTTGCTGGTAGGAAGGGTACACTGTAGGATGGCAGCCGGCGTGGCGGATAGATTGGGATGGTCCACCAGGCCGTGAAGAGCCTGTTGGAGTTAGGAGTCCACGGTAGAGTAGATGGCGAGTAGTGCAGAGGTGGGTTGAAACGATACTGTCAGGCGCATACGAAAGACTTGGGCGAAGCGGCTGAGTTGAAGAACAAGAGCAACAACGCGGCGGCACCCACCTCCAGCCAACGGGAGCGCCGCCACACCTCGGCCGCATGCATGGCTCCGTATCAGGCCCCACGCGGGACGGCGAAGTGGGCCGGGCCGCCGCCTCCGTGGCGGACAACCTCTTGCTGCCGTCTCGGTGGCTGGCAGCGCCCTTCGCAACGGGCGTCTCAAGAGTCGACGGAGGGCGTCTCAGCGGCAGGGCGGAATGTCACCTCAGCAGGAGAACCCGCAGGAAGGCCGCGGCGCTCATGACGCGCGGACCGCGCCGTGCCGCGCCCCCGCGTCAAGCCGCCGCCGAGGCGCCGTCGGCTCGGTCCCACCGTGCTGCTCCTAGCCTTTCCTGCCACTGCGCCAGCTGCTCGACGCTGGCATCAGCTACAGTGATGATTGACAACTGGTTGTCGGGCCTGCTGGCTCGGCAGCTGACCACCTACCTGGATATCAATGAGGAGGAGCTCCTCGTGAGCTTGCTTCCCGGCTGCGTCCAGCTCCGCAATGCGCGCGTCCGTCCGGACGCGATCAACGAGAATCTGTCCACTTCGCCACTTATTGTAGTGGAGGGTACCCTGGCCTTCCTGCGGGTGGTTGTGCATCCCTTGCAAGCAGCCGTCGTCCAGATCGTTGCCGACGGTCTACATATGACCACGGAATTTCGGTAAGGCAAGAAAAGGCATGATGAGTACCTTTCCAGCCCTATGGTGTATGTACACAGCCAGATGTGCAGCAATTGAGCAATTTGTGTTGGGCTGACATACAAGGCAACAGTCCCAGTTCCCTTAAAAGTGCAAGTGCATTTACAGAGAAAAACTTGTCACATGTCAATCACCTCGTCAAAGAAGCTGATATCAGGCTGAAAAAAACAATGTCACAACTGACTGGTCAATTGCAATTCTGAGTAGGTCTGCAGATGATCCTTGGTGGCAACAGCAAAGGGAGGTTGCAGATAAGCACGTGCGGTGCAAAATATATGAGCAACTGGATTCGAAGGTTAGAGGTGCTCTTAACACACCCTCCATTACGCTATCAGCCTGGTAAGAAACCTGCTCCGTGACACACAAGCTGGACACTTTGAGCGTAAAGTTGACTTGTTGATCTGCGCTGTTGTGCAGGGATGTTTCGTGCACAGATCTCTTGAGCAGCGCAGGGCAAAGAGGACATCAGCTGCTACCGCCTGGGCACTGCTGGAGCATCTCAGTATAGCAGCTCTAAGCATTGTTGAAATTGAGATCCTGAACGCTTGTATTCGAGTCCCTTTCATCGATAGATATGGCAAGCAGCGAGCTCTCTGCTTAAAAGTGGCCAAGCTGTTTATGAAGAGAGGAAGTGAGAGTGGGGCAGGCGGCAAGGGTGGATTAGCAGGAGCATCGTTGAAGATGGTCTTCGGAGCACTCACAGCAACTGCAGCTGCGGTTACAAAGATCTGCCAAATTACCGGTCTGAGCTTGTACCTAGAGAAGGAACGAGTGACACACAACAGAAAATCAGAATGTGATATCTTATCATTAAGAGATGGAAAGGTGGAGCCATTTCTGAAGGGAGTCATTGCAGGCAGCCAGACTGCACAGGATGCTGAGGACAGAAGCAAGAGCGAAGACTATCAAAGAGGGAGTGAGGACAAGAACATCCTACCAGAGGCAAGGTCTCAGACAGGCAGGGGGCCATCCTTGCAGGAATGGCAAGTGGAAGAGGAGGTACCGATGCTTTCAGTAGCCGAATCTGAAGTTGTCAAGATGGAGAAGGTCTGTCTCCTGTCACCTCATAATCACAAGCTATTCCTGAAACTGGAGCCCCAGCTGGCTGTTGCTCTCAACACCGAGGTTGATGAAGTTGCGCTGCACCTGGACATTGCTGATATTGAAGTTCTTTTGGACCTGAGTGGGAAGCTGACAGCTGCTGGCTATTCAAGTCCTGATGAGAACGCAAAATCTGATAGTCAGACAGCGAATGGCGGGGTAGAAACTGGTCAACAGAAAGAGCCGCAAAGCACTGTGGAATACTCGAAAGATAGGTCAGCCAGAGAGCTCTGGCGCTGGTGCTTGTCAAGAGTGCGGGACAACAGGCAGCAGGTCAATGAGATAATTTTGACCAGTTCCCTGCGGAGGAGGTACACCAAGACGTACGAGGCATGGCTTGTCGGGAAGTACTGGGGCCAAGATCCGAAGACGAAAAGTCGACGAGGTACAGACATCATAGACAGATGGCAATTACAGCAGGAGAGTAGCACAAGCAGACTCACACCTAATCACCTTTCTTTGGACCAAGAGGCGGACTTTCTGGAGAGGTCTCTGCCAGCTGAAGCCATAGTGCTGGCCAGGCACATTGCTCGGCAGCGGGTCTTACTTCAGAAGGATGGCACACCTATTGAAGTTTCAAATCCTATGTTGCAACGCGATGTCACGCTCCACTGTGCACTGCAGCTTGGAATGGGTTACATTTCTGTGAGCTTGGCTGCTCCAGTAGACGCTCAGACCAGGAAGGTTGCAGAGATCCCAGCATGTAGACTTGCTTGGCAGCAGCTTTCTGCATCACTCGATTTTGCAAGTAGCGGTGTGCGGACAAGCTTGACATGTGGCGCTGTCCTTGGAGAACTGCTCAGTCTACAAGCGGACATACACTGCCACTTCACAAGATCAATGAGGGATCAAGGGCAGGTAGAGGAGGCACCACGTATCCTCTTGAAGGGCAGCCCTGCTTATACTGGCATCGTAGAAGGTGCAGCCTAGCAAGTGCAAAAGCTTCCTCATCGTGTAGCCCATCTACTGCTGGCAATGTATTGTACTTATACTTCCTTGGCATTCTTGCAAGATTTAGTGCCTCTGTATGCACTGCTTCCTTCAAGGATCTGAGGCTCATTCACATACACATGTTACAAGAACTGACTAGCCTGTAGGCATCTGTCTTATGTATGGCAGGGCCTTATAAAGATGCCGGGGTCATCACCTTGACCAAACAGCTGATAACATTCTGGCAGGCGACAAAATCTATGGTGTCTTCTGCTTGGTTTCGTACCCAGGTCTGCGCATCTCCAATGGAGAGGCTTCCAACATAGAGTGACTAGGGAGGCTTATGGTCCCGTATCTGAGTCTCACAACTGTGTGTATGTTTGCTACCTACAATGCTGTTAAAGTCTTCCCACTAAGAGACCTGAGATCATGCTTCTGATCATTGGTTTGGCCCGATCATCTTTCTGTAGACATACTTCGGAAGAGACGATTGATAGCTAACATACCAGCTGCATCTGACTTTACGACATGCATTTGCATTGGCCTGTGGCATATAATCTCTGCTTGTTCTAAGTGGACAATCGCTGATGCGCAGGCATCAGGGCCTTCAAATACCACCACCATCGATGTACACAACAGGGAAAGGCCTAGCACTGCTGCGCAGCCCTATCTTGTGTGCTCGCTCGCATTTCAGCAAAATGGGAGAACGTCTTCAGAGGATCTTGTGGAAGTTCAAATTCTCATGGGCGCCTTAGAGGTCAACGCTATACCGCAGAATGTTTCTGATTCTATCAATTTGTACAGTTGCCTTCGGAATGCATTTCAGACCACAGCCACATCTCAGGAGCCCAAAGTTGTAGCTACTGGAGCCAGATCTTTTGGTAGAAGCAAACGGGAGGAGCTAGAGTTGAGCACTAGCATGGAGATCCAGGAAGCAAGTCAAATACAGCTTCATGCTGTAGAATGGCTAGCTTCTCTCCTACAGACTCTTGCAGATGGAGTTCTCTTGGCAGTTCCAGCAATCAAATTGCAGCTTCTTGTGGATATAGACTGTCCAAGATTTGTATTGTCCACCGGTGAGCTTAAGAGGATAGATAGAGCAATACCAGGCAAGACTGGAGAAAGCGGCTGCTGATATGAAAGAATCGGCTGTGAAATGCCAGCCAGATGCATACAGGTGTTCATGACGGAGCCAAAGGCTAGGCAGACAGGGCGCCCTCAATACCCCCGTGTCAGCAGTAAGAAGTCAGATGAGCTGAGGGGAGGAAGAGCAACCCCGCTGCGCAAGCCAGAGGCTGCTGCAAGGGCCCGACCAGCGCGGCGGTGCAAAGCAAGCGCTTGGGAGCGCTGCAGGGACATAGACAGTCGCATACGGTAGCAGGACACCAGACCCAAAGGCACCGAGCCACCGGGAAGGGCAGCACCCTGCTCCCGGCGCCGCTGGTCAGCTTGAGAGGCCAGCAGCGAAAGTAACGAGGACCACCGACCCCCGTAACACCCATGGATGTCCATGGCCAGTGGGTAAAAGGTATCACCCGCCGGGTGGTCCTTGTACTTGTGCAGCTTCTTCCGTTCGGCTACCTTCACAGCGTAGCCGGTCTCAGAAGTAATGGGGCCCTTCGTCCGGAAGCTGTCGGTGAGGACAACGTCCATGAGGAGCCGCTTGCCACCTCCCAGGGGGACGCCGACCAGATCGACACGCCTCGTCCGAGGGACCCCATTGCGGAGGAGGATGGGCATCACCCCAGTGCTCTCCAACGCCACTTGATATCCCGCCTCCTTGACGATGCCATACATGGCGTCACGTAGGAGGTTGTGGGAGCCCGTGCGCTCACTGCCTTTGGCACACCTGAGCATGTGGTCACCCATGAGCAATGAATCCTGCTCAATAAGCCCACATTCACATTGGGTCACCCCTGCCAAGCACAGGGATGGCAAGCCAAGACGGCGGCGCATAGCATCGCAAAACAAAGCATTCTCCATCCGCAAGCCCGCATGCAAAGGCAAAGCGCGGAGCCACTCAGACGCTCCCAGAGACGAAACAGATAGGAGCCGAGCCTGGCCTCGAGCATCTCCTTGGAGGAGACTCCGGAGATGCTCCAGTGGTTGCTCGTCTGGAGAAGGGAGGGTCTCCAGTCTGCTCATTGTAAATGCGGGACATTGGACCCTGCACTCCACTACAGCCAGCCCGGAGGACGTTAGTCAGACGCGATCAAGTAGACTTGCGCCTGACTTGAATGACGAGTCAGGAGTACGGCAACGTGACACGAAGAGCTTGGCTGAGATTGCCTGGGACAACAGACCCAGAGCTAAGGCAACACAACATGCAGAGCCTTTGGAGGGCATGTCACAGATTTGGAATCATTATGAACTTTCTGTCGACGGCGCCACAATGACTTTGGAAAACTCTACATCAAAGCGGGGTGGAGGTCGGACTCTTCTTGAATTTACAAACGGTGCCGTCCATGCTTCCTTTCACAGGTACTTTGAATTGTGCCTCCTCGGCAGCACTCATTTCAATACTCTGGATATCTCAGTTGAGTTGGACTTCCATGTCTATGCTGGGCTTTGAGGCTGGTGAGGAACTCTTACGAACCTTGAGGATGTGTCCTTTCTGATGGGGATAAAGATGCACGATATTATAAATTGTGCCTGCTCTTGCTGCAGGGAGATTTCTGCTATGCTCCTAAACGTGAGCAATCACGTCTCAGCAGCTATCAAGGCTGAAGTTCCGACTGTTCAGCTACACGTTACTCCAGAAGAAGCTGCAGTTGTCACAAGGGTCAGAGACGGTCGCTAACTGTAGTGAATGCTGTAGCTGCTGCCAGTTCTACACATCTTTCTCTCTGTGAAGAAGCCTTCTAAGAAGCCACTTTAGTTGAGAAAGGAAGCTTGTAGAGGCTTGCAGTCCACCTATTGATAAGGTTGGCGTGCTTGTTTGTTGCTTGCCTTTTTAACAATACTATCCAAGAGCCTAGCAAGCTTAGCAAGGCTTTCTGCTGTAGTCATCTACACAGTATATCTTGGTTGATATGTGAGTCTTGAATGATTGTGCACGCCTCTGCAGATCGCAAACCTCCTGATGGGGGCCAGCAAAAGTGATGGCCAAGGCTCTACCAAAGTGCACAGGCAAGAGGACTGCTCTGCCAGGTCTGGGCAATCCAGTGTGCCAGGCTTCCCAGTGTGGGTCCCCAACAGCGACTCCTACTTCTTGCATTTGCAGTTGGTTCTGGGCTCCTTGCAAGTGACTCTAGATAATCTCCCAGTTGACAGAGTGGGAAGCTGGAGGTCTGCATCGGCTGACGCAGGCGGCAAGCAAAGCGGCACCAGTAGTGACAAGGACTGGTCATTAAGCTCATCAAGAAGCATACGGAGAAGCCTCTCTCACAGGAGTTCCCAAAGTGCTCCCAAGGAGTCTGTTGAGCTGTTTCTGCAAGCTTTTACCTTGGTTGGCCAGCTTGGAAGCTTTCACCAAGGTACCATACAAGGTGGACTGGAACACGTCAGTCTCTCGGTCCTTCCTCCCAAGTCTCCAGCATCAGCTGCTGGTCAGTGGACTTCAGATAAGTCGTACTCGGTTGGAAGAGTCGATACAGATGAAGGGCCAGAGACTGTGAAAAAGCAAAGAAGTGTGCAAGCTGCGCTCACTATCCTGGATTGCTCCATCTACTTATCTGGCTTTGGTAAGGTTTTCCTGCTAGCAATGGACAGGGACCAGAGAGATCATCCATTCTTGAACCAGCATCTCAGTGCTGGTACAAGCAGCTCAAGAAGGGTGGAGTCTGAGTCTGAGGATGTACAAGAAACTGGCGCTTGTCTTTCTAAATACACAGTAGCAGATATGAAATGTATACGGGATGCGAGAAGCACTGCAAGAGACAAGGAAATGAATAGGGAAATTGCAGATCATCAGTGGCTTTCGGGCACTCTGAGTGTGAGCCAATTTATTGTTCAAGATGCAACAAGTGGAAGTATACTGAATGAGGCTGTACGAGCTCGTCATGAGTTACAATCAAACTCCCCAAGCTCAGCAGCTCAGAGTATGAAGGTGGCCATGCATGTTAGAGGAAAATTTCAGGGGCTTAGTGTTACAATCCAGGTATGTGAAGTCTCCATCATCATTTCCAGAATCAGACTTGTGATATAAGCGCTGACTAATGAGCTCGTTTGCCCTTGTCTACCTTATATCCCGTCATGACTGCATTGTCAAAGGATGCTAAAGCGGTACTACAGTCTATGCAGGACATGTGGTTCCTTGCTTACCAAAGTTAAGGTCATATTTGTCACCAATACTACTAGCAGTAACTGCCTCACTCGTCTTCTTGGCCTGCTCAGGATGGCCTTGTTGTGCTGGATCCACTAGCTATGGTTGAGTTGTTGCACCTACCAGAACGTATTACTACATCTGTGACAAGAATGTCAAGAATGATAGGCATTAAGATTGGTCGCTCTTCGTCTGGTTGGGAGGCTCCACCACAGCCTAGTCGACAGCAGGACACAGGAATGAAGGACAATACTCATGGTGGTGACCAAGTGTCTGATTGGTCTTTGTTTTGGAAGGGCGAGGTGTCTATTGATATCCAGTCGTGCGCGCTGGTGCTTGCCCGAGGAAGCACAACTTTGCATCGTTTGTCTTCTTCTCGATGATGAGGAAGCAGCCATAGGAATCCTTGTCTGAAATAACCAGAGGATTTGCACAGAGGATTTGCCAGTGATAATTTACGTCACAGCTGCAAAGGCAGCTCATCTTTGTTCTTGTTGACGTCATTCTCAAAGTGTATTTGTAGTACTTGCTGAAGGCAGTGATTGCTAACATTGCTTTGATTGCTCCGCAAAGGCCACTAAGATTTCAGCCCCATCTTCTGTGTGCCTTCCAGTTCCTCCAGCAGGACTTCTTCTTCAGGCAGATGCTTCTACGTCTGCCCTACTGCTAGCACAGCAGTTGGCAATCGGATGTCATTGGAGAGGCTATCTATCCATGGACTTCAAGCTCATTCACTGGGAGAAAGCAAGTCCATGCGAATGCTACAATCACCTGATAGCACAGGAGATGACACAGTTCATGCTGACAGGTGGGAGGACTGTCACAGCTTGAGATCTGCTGGCAATCTAGCAATTCCATGCTTGCAGGTCGGTGCTGATGCATTGCAATACATGTGGGGTGGACTAGTTGATCAAGAGCACGTTATGACATCCAGTAAGTTCATTCAACCTGTGTGCCAGGTACTGAAACAAAAAGTAACGAGCTTACTTGCAACTGCTCCTCTTTGTGCAGCTTAGAAGGGCTGTCTGCCATGTCAGGGCCAAACGAAGGAGATGGTGATGATGTTAAGTCAAGCATGCCTCGTCATGCATGCCGATGTCAAAGTTGACGACGCCACAAGTAAGGGTATGCTACATACATACAGCACTAAGTCATATGCATCTATGCTTTCTTTGAGGATTTATTTCCTTCCTGTTGTAATAATCCGGGCTTAGAGCTATTCACGTGGGTGTGCTCGATGACCCCAGGGCCTGCTTCTTCAAGGTCAAGTGATGCAAAGGTAGTTGAAGAAGTGGAGAAGATTGAAAATCAAAAGCAGGCAGAAGGCAGCCAGGACAGGGACGGCTTTGAGGAACGGTGCATCTTGGACAGACTTCAAGTACTGGTGGAATTAGCAGATGCTGAGCAGGTCCATTCTACTACCTGGAGCGGAGCATTGACTGGCAGGTGCCAGATTTGCGGCGGTGAGATAGTTGTGACAACATCAGAATTTGAGGTGAACTTTCTGACTCTTAGATTCAGAGCTTGCTGCAAGAATGAAACGTTGATCCATGGCTTATGATTTTCAAAACAGGCCCTCATTGGCTCTCACCTTGCAGCCTTGACATGGGAGTAAGATTTCTTATTGTGCTCCACACTTGCAGCTGGGTACAATAAGATGCCGAATGCAAATGCATCAGAATAATGCATTGAAAGTTAAGATGCAAAATTGTCACCTTGCACTCTTCAGCTTCTGGTGAATCTTATTGCTCCTCTACTAGCACTCTTGTCTACTTCCTCAAAAAAGTCTACAACAACGCAAAGTGCATCAAGTCCTCAGAGCTCCAATCCAGATGTGCAAGTTGTTCAGAGTGGAACATCTGAAATCTCTCCCCGTGATGGCAAGTACTTGACATTGGCCTTGCTGCAGTGGCAAAGTTTTGCTTGCTACTGACCACTCAAGCTTCAAATCACAATACTAGCTCGGAATCTCTTTGCATTGTGCAGGCTCTGTGATAGCAATCTACGATTGTAATGCATGCCAGTACTTTGCGGTTGAAGATAGTAGTGATTGGCAGAGTCACACAACAGGGATGAGAAAAAGGGGAACCAGAGTAGCAAGAGCTAAGGCAAGAATTGGTTATCGCCTTGTTGGGGAGAGGCACTACGGTGTTGGCAAAAGGGCTCTTTTCCAGGTGAAGGGTTAAATCAAGTACAACACTGGCAGCTCTCACTACTACAGCACTGACTTATGTGAACGTTCAAGTCAGTCGGGTGTCCTTGTTCAACAGGCATACTTCATCTTCTAGTATGATATGAATGTACTGGGCCTATGATGTCCTCTCAGTTCTCCATGATGCTGGCCTTCAGGTGAAATATGTGGGAAGCCGGCGGGACTGGTTCTTCTTAGAATCTCTACAAGCATCAAGCCCTGATGGGGAGCCTCTCAAAGTAAAGTATGAAACCAGCTCTGGTATGGTTGAGTTAGCTAGCACCAACACCAAGTCCTGGGAGCTGTGGCGGCTCGAAAAGGTCTCAAGCTCAGAAGACAACACAGATGAGGACTTCACCGCTTTTGAATGCAAGCATGGGCCGAAGCTGGCATTGATCAATAAGAAGAGTAAGCGAGCCTTGTCCTTCATTGGAGGTACGCCAACTCTGGTGGAGGCAACGCAGTCCTCTGCAATCAGCCTACAAGTCCTTGCTGAGCCCACGACGAGCATGGGTGCAAGTATGAATGAGGAGCCAGGTTGCATGGAGGCAGCCTGGGAGGACGAGCTACTTCCAGATGATGTCAAGGCCAGGGAAGCCGGCCTTGCAACATGTAGTGAAGTACCAGCAAATAACAGCCACAGCCACCATAGTCTCATGGAGTCTGCAGACACACTACAGCTTGCTGAGATGAGGGCAAGGCTTCCAGAAGTTTTATGTCAATTTGATGGCCCATTGATGTTCACGCTCCTGTACGAGCCAAGGGGAGACGTGAGGCAACTGCTGCCTCTTGCCAGACTTAAGCTTCAGGGAAGGGAGGGGATTGCGCACATGTTCCCAAGAAGGGCTCAAGCATTTCTGAAAGGCCTCATGGTGCTGGAGTACTTTGACTCTCGCTGCAGCCACTGGTGAGCACAGTATCTATCTTTTGATACTTGCTGTTGTGTGTTTGCCCTGCACATCCACCATATGCTGTATGCCGATGATATAATGAAGGCTCTTGCTCCTGCTGTGCCAGTTGTGCTAATATGACTCTGTACCTGAGCATGATGCTTGTGGAACTCTTAATGTGTCCTACCATAATTGTGTGCTATTCTGCTCAAATATTTTGGCTGCTTTGTGCAGCTTTATAACCAATAGCTCGGTGAGCTGAGTGCAGGGAGTCTGTCATAAAGCCAGTGAGCTTGGATTTGTCCATAATCATACGAACAGATTCAGCATACATTGACATGCCTACATATTCCATGTCTCCTGTCATTGTCCACCTTGAAATCGGCAAAGTAAGCTCTGAAGCAGACATACGAGTCTTTGTGAGCCTGTCAACACGAGTTGTTACGGTCTGCAGCTAATCGGCATGGAGCACTTCTTTTGTGGCATAGCATTGATTGTAGACAATCAACGCAGTTCCTTCATGCATGTGGCAGAATAAGGAGGAGTCTTTGTGTAATCCACTAGCAATTGACACCGTTTTTCCTGTCATTCCATCAGGTTGATGCGCTCCTAAGCGAGCCTATCTTAGATATGGGTTTGTTTGTGGCTGGAGCTTTAGACCTGGCTCAGCCATACGGCATCAAGTACTCTCCTGCTTTTTCCTGCATGGTACAACTGTCTGACACTTGGCTCATATACCCTCCTTCCAGCACTTAGCTCACATAACATCCTGCATTTTCACTGGACTCTGGTCCAGTGCAAATTGTTGTGTGCAAATACGAAAAAATGTTGTTGATTGCAAATAACCATTGGTCTCTGTATTCAATGACTTGATGTCAACCTGCCTTGCAAGCTCGAGGTAACACATCAATCGAGCGAGGATAGAAAGTGTTGACTCATTGTCATACATCATGGCACATCTGCACTTGCAGGTCAAGAACAACACAGCAACCAAGCTGTGCTGCAGCTTTGATACTGATGATACACAGAGGCAGGGAGCAGTCAGGCCCCATGATGCAAGTCCATTTCTCATCAGGTGCTATTGCCTCTGCTGAGCTCCATGTCCACACTGCGCAGATTTCCCACCTCCACACCAAGTGCACATACTAACGTAGCTGCTCATGATTTTCGTAAATCAAACCCAGACTTTCTCACAGCTATGTTAGCTCCTATTTTGCTTAGAAGCTTCAAGCCCTCAATCCCTTCCATCTTGGACATTTTTTGCCAGAAAGTGCCATCTGTTGAGTTAAGAAATCTCCACCTCCTATTGACTGAGTAATACAACTCGATACAGGCACACAACCTCACGCAAGGAAGGAACCGCAACCCAGCTATGTGATTTTATATCGCTAAAGTTGCAGGCAAATAATGGCTATAGCACTGAGCCACTGCTGCAATCCCTGCTTAGCACAGGTGTCAGAGCAGTGCGCACCCGCCTGCTTTTTGGACAAGGTGAGGATCAAATCACCTTTGGGTGAAGCAGATGAAGCACTTACACATATCAGGACTATGACAGTCCTTCCTTTGTAAGAGTTATTGAATGCCTCATTGTGTCTAGCCTGCAACTATGCTTTTTTCTAGCATAGAAGCTGGTGCATTGCTTGATGACTGACCTTGATCTGCCCTCTGTGCAGACAATGAAGGATTCAGCCCTGGTCCATACATTGTTCTTGACGTCAGCAAGCCTGCGGTATGCTTCTCTGACTGTGACTGTGCACTGTTAACATTATCTCTGGCATGAGAGAACAACATTCGGATAGAACTAGGCAAAACTATCCGTAGTCAATGTCGTGCTTGTTGCTTTGACTAACTAATGGTCTACTGCTTTTCTTACATGCAGAGTGGCCTGACGTTAAGCCTGTCACCCTTACTTACAATACGTAATCTGACTGGAGTGCCCTTGGAGCTCTCTTTTGACCAAACTGGAAACAAGACCCTAGTGCTTTCAAATTTGGAAGGCAGCAGTACAGAATCCAGTCAATTGATGAGGCTGGAAAGTGGGGATGTACTGGATGATATTATAGTATCATTCCAGTCCCTTGATTTGCAAAGAGAGCATCAAGGAGTCCTTGCTCAGATGATACTTGGTAAGGAAGTCATGCATGCATGATAGAGCCTGTCCTCCTCCTATGTTAAGTGAAGGGTAGCCTTTCCTGATCAGTCAGGTGCCTGGTCATCAAGTCAGACTTGCTGCAGACCGATTAAACAGTTGCATAGAGAGTCCATTGTTACAGAGTCGCTGAACAAACGCTGCATCTGTATAACATAGCTGGCACGCAATCCTAAATCATGCCGGATTTTTGTACAGGAGAGGATTCGCTGTCAATACGGCCAGCAGCTGGCACATGTCAAGATGCAGTATGGACTTGGTCTGAGCAGGTATTCAGAGCAGTGCCAGTCCACCTCTCAGGGTGGATGGATAAAGTCCGTGCTGGTGTAACAAGAACTATGGGAGGAGTCTGGGGCCAGAGCCTCGAGTCCACCTTTGGGACCCTTCATTGCAAGTCTCACTCCAAAGAAAACATTCATTTTTTGTTGAGGACTACATGCAGAGACGTCCCTGTGGATAGCGGAGGCCCGCAGGTTTACGTTCAACAGCGGGAGCTAGCCTTCCTCCCCACACTGCGTGTGCAGAATCTACTCACTTCCACTGTAGGAATCTCCCTTGTCGCTTCTTCAGAAGGTGAGGCCTTGTACTCACGGGACACCTTGCACCAGCACCAGTACTTGATTAATACTTTCTTGTTACCTGCTTGACATTGCTCACTGAGTCAAAAAGTGTATTTGACTTGTTCTGCTGCGGTTGTACTGCACCATTTCATGGAGCTTATTGTTCTTCTCCTACAGAAGCAGCTTCTGCAAGGCCCCCCACAATTGGACCCGGCTCGAGCACCAGTTTCGTGGTAGAGGGCAATGCACACACTGCTTGCGCGTATGCAGATCCTGAGCACAGTTTCCTCATTGTCCATCATATGGACCTTCGCATGAGCTCAGCGCCTATCCCTTTGAAGATACTGCCGAGTACAGGGCAACTGAATGACGTTTTTCGGAAAGCAGAAATAGGTGGAGAGGCTTTCAAGGAGATTTTGATTGGGACAGACGAGAAGCTTTCAATTCAAGTGAAGATGGACCAGGCAGCAGACGGTGTCAGCCAGGTTGCCGTCTTGCTCGCTCCTTCACTCGCATGTGCGGCAGAATTTGTAGTGTGTCAGTCTTGGCCTTGCTATTGTATTTCTCAAACTATAGGTGACTTTTTTGCAGGTCATAATAAAGTCAAAGCATACGCTGCGAAACAGTAGCCAAATGAGTCTCTTATGCTCTCCTGGAGTTGCACGGGCTGTCAGATCCAATCCAAGGTTCATACAAAGACTGGCAACCACGTATTTGCATACGATCCTGTCACATTGCTCTTCCGTCGAACTTGCAAAATGCCAGGATACCGATATCTTCCCAGCATTGTCTACGAGAGTAGTCATGTGGACCATACTCAGGTCATTTACTTCCTTACTTCATGGTGACAGCTGGTGGAGAATTGGCAGACAAAAGCGCCTGGAATGGCCAGCTGAGATTGAAAGATGCACTGAAAGTCAAATACAGAATGGAGGAACTCCAGTTTTCAACTTGAAGCCAGGCTCTTCGCTCTCGTGGCTGCCCCGGTAATGCAGCTGCAGGCCACTTGTTCTTTAAATCTGAGCTGCGCAATATATGCAACAGCATGAAATACATGGCTCTTGTCATACTGATCCATCGCAGCAATTATTGCCAACTGCAGAGGGGGAATTATACTGCTAATGGCGGCAGAGAAGGGCCAAGCATTTGGTAAGCTGGATCTAAATGCACTTGCCAGCACAACAGAACTCACTCTCCTCCAGGAACATTCTCGACAGTCTCACAACGGCATAGATCGCCAAACACTTGATCAGCCATTGACTGCTCAGACGGTTGATCATGAGGTGCCACGAAGTCTTCAACTCGGTGTAAAGCTTGTAGATGCTGCGGGACTGGTCCAGCTGGCTCCGCGACATGTGATTGTCAACCAGTGCCCCGAGTCGCTCCTCGTCTGCCAAGATGGTTTGCAGGTATGGCCAAATATGTAACGACAGTGTTGGTCATTGGAAGGACAATTTGGACATTTAAGCACTGTGTATCCTACTGAGAAACTGCATGGAGAAGGCAACATGTACGAGCATGACTTTCTATCGCCCCTAAGCTTTGAAGCACAGCCCAATATTGCTCCCATGTTGATGCAGGCTGATGAGCATCCTCACATAATGCTAGGGGTGGATCAAAGGGCGCCCTTCCATGCCCAGGCCAATGAGACAACTCAATCATCTGTTGCCGGTGCACAAGTTGCGATCCGATTGAAGCCAAAAACAGACCCGAGGAATTGGGACTGGTCTGGTCCACTACATGTGGCCTCGCTTGGTAACTTCTCTTTCCGCATCACGGGCAGAGGAGAGCTTGCAGGTAATGTTGATGAAAGAAGAAATGAAGGCAAGTGTAAAATGCTGACAATTTGGTGCTCATCTATGCCCTGGTTAGCAAGGATCGCAGGCAAGAAGAGAAAGCATGACCCCTAGGCCCTTATAATTGGATTGAGCTTGAGTGCCTGAAGCCTTGGAAACAGTGGGACATGAACTTCTTGTATCATGTACATTGAAGCAATCAAGCTCACTGACATGGTTGCTGTAACAGATGCACATGTGCGATTTGCTGTAGCTGAGGTGATAGAGGAGGCGCCTTCACTCGTCATATATATCAGGCCACAGAGAGCAGATGCTGTACCTTACCGCATTGAGAATGAGCTCCCAGACAGCATCTCATTTCACCAAAAGGTCGGGATACCTGGCAACAATAAGGTCTCCAAGATGTTGTCACTGCTTCTTACAAGTACTCCGTGATATTTAAGGTGTCTCAGAGGAGAACAGCTTAGAAGTGCAATTGCGTGCAAAGACTCAAAGGTACTTCTGTGGTATGCTGTGGCATGGCATGTCACAGCATGCAGATGCTTGGGAAGTCCTCGATGGCCACGAGGCTGTTGGGTATGTCTGGGATGATCTGACACTGCCTCGCAAGCTCAGCATTTCACTACCTGGCAAGTGGACCAGTCTCTTGACCTATGCAGCTGCATTTTCACATTCCTGCTCATCGATAGCACCCGACGATTTGCATGTCTTTCTTGTCCTTGCCATTCCATTGCCATGCCCCTTCAGTAATGGCCTACTTATTAGTTTCACGACACAAGGTTGCAGGATAAAAGATAGGGGCAAGTGGAGCTGCGGTGTCCTTATATGAATTCTTACAATCTGCGTGCTGCCTAGTGCTGACAACTTGAGCCATGTCTGTTATTGCCAGGGACAACTCTGCAAGACGAGGAAGTCAATCTTGATAAGTTGAGAAGCTGGGAGCTCTTCAGAGCCTTTAGGAAGGCTATAACATTTAATATGTCATCCATCCTTCCTGCAACCTTCACTGAGAACGAAGTCATGAAGAGATCTGCATCAAAGAGCACAGCAGAAGTACGAGCCTTGGGTTACGAGATCTACGCAGAAGGACCAACTAGGGTGCTAAGGATCAGTGAGGCGGGCAGTGAGGAGAAGGGACTGAGGGGAGCAGGAGCCAGAACATCCATTGCCAAGATTGACATGAACGTGGCAACCATTGGGCTTAGCATTATGGAGCCTGGCAAGGTGTCTGTAAGCATGCATACCCTCCAGTAACCTCACAATACTCAGTTCACTGCATTTATTGCCTGCTTAGATTGCTTGTGATATTTACAGGCATTATGAGGTTGTCCTTTGTCTGAATACTTCTCGGGACAGTATGCATGATGGCTTGTCAAATGGAGCTGTCTTGAAATGACTGTTCAGGCACTTGAATGTGCCCCAAAGCTTTCGACATAGTATGTGCTAGTGCAAGTAGGGGAGCTTCCTAATAAAAGCAGTTCATTTCTGTCAATCAAATGCATATATATGATTTGAAGGATACACGAGCTGTGCAGGAAGACAACCAGGAGGCAGACCATGATGACTTGGGAGCAGACAATTTTGTGCCCTTCTTGTATGCAAGGGTTGAGAATCTTGCTGTGATACTAGATATCACGAGTGACTCGACTGCCTGCCAAGTCAAATCGCAGGTGCAGCTCCCCAGTGCGTTTCACATTGTTCCTTCACCTAATCGAATAGGTTCTACTTTCCTGGGTCTGCAACGAATATGTTTATATCATGTCATAGCTATATCTCCATGTTGGTCAGTATTAAGTGAGCAGAAGGGTGGTAGATCGAAAAGGCCCATAAAGCATGTGTTACATGTTGGTCGAATCTTTTGCTAATGTATACGTACAACAAGAGTAGCTCTGTGCAGATTTACAAGTTTACGTACATCATGTCTGCAACACCTTGACATCTTAGAGGACGTGTAACACCTACGACATTTGGTGTCTAGCGGTAATGTCATGACATAGCAGTGTTGCTGCTCTGACAGAGGATGGACATTGACGCCAAGTGGACTGGAGCTCCACAAATTGTGATATTCCGGCCCCACAGAGCACAGAGCTTGGATGAAGGCACCCCATTTTTTCATGCTGCATTTGTCATGTCTAATCTTCCTGGCAGCCCACTCCATCTGCGTTATGCATTCCTCCTCATCCAGGTATATTATCTAAGATCTTTTTACACCAACTGTATGCAAGGCTGTGGGGGCCTGTTATTAGTCAGATGTTTTGCACATCTTGCAAGGAACTTCATCTTGAAATCATCTGCTACCCCCCTTGTAAGCACTTATAGCAGCGGCCTTCTGACAGCCTAGCGGTGATGCCTGATGTCGGCTGCCTCCTTGGGAAGTTGGTCACCGTGTGCTACACATTTTATGATTGAAGCTTGGGGGCTGAGTCTGTAGACTCCACCCTTACTTATGAACCGACGGTGGTCACGCTCCAAGCACCCAAGATAGGCCTTTCGGGTGGAAAGGACGTTCTTCCTATCTGTATTTGCAGTAAGAATTATAGTCATGTCTACGTGCTATTCTTACAGACTCTGGAGCTCAATATAGACGGGGACACTGTTATGAGGCTTGTGCCTTTCTCTAGATCACGACTTCAGCCATACATCTCAACGCCAAGCCAGCCCCTATACTTTGAGCAGCTTGAAGTCCAACCAACTAAGGTTAGTGCGACAGACATATGTGAGACACATTCCTGTCTGGATTATAACTCTCTATCTCTCTCTCTCTCGCATGCGCCCATATGTGCTCGCATTGCCATCTACATCACCTTCCACGGCCACTAGAAGTCTGGAACACCCATCCTACCTAATACCTAAATATTAGGATGAAAATGCAGGTGCCGCATTGCTGCTTAAGAGAGTCACCTCTTAGCTACTAAGTCTCTTGTGAGAATGATAAGGGCTACTTACACACAATGCATGGGTGGCATGAGGCAGATTGTAGCAAGCTTTGAGCCTGGAAGCCCCAGAGCAGACCTGACATCAGCTCAGGAGACTGTTCGAGCGCTGCTTCAGTCCATTATAAAGGTAACCCTCAGGCTATGTAAGAGCAGATTTATGAGAAATTTGACCCTCAGTTTAGCTAGTTGATCCGCTTCTCTGCACATCAAGACACCAGTACACACAGCAGGGTCAGAGCCTGCGTGGTTCTTGTCCTCCATTCCGAGACAAGTGATTTGTGCTTCAAGCTCATGTAGCAGCTAAGCTGATCATTACAGAAGCAGACTAGTCCTTGATGTACGCACATTCCCTCTGCAGGTACCTGCTGTGAAGGGCCGTGTCATTAAATTGAATGGGATCTCTTTGCAGCATGCATTATTGACATACACGCAGCTCGCAGTCAAATTTGCCCAGCATTACTCTTGGTAAGTGGCAGCTCTGGCTTTCTGATGAGGTTTTGAAAAGTTTGCTTGGCAAGAAAATGATGGTCATATGGACTCAGGCAATGATGAGAGATAATGAGCATGACAGTGTCCCATCACCTGCATTTGGTCGAATTGTGTGAGAGGCTCCCAGCAGACTTGCGGAAATACTTATGCATTCATTGTTCTTACTATGTGCGACAGGTATGGGATGCGGGCTGTTTACTTAGCACGGGGTAGCGAGTTGCTGCCACCTGCGTTTGCTTCTCTCTTTGACGACTCAGCTGCCTCCTCAATTGATGCCTTCTTTGATCCAGCCAACTTATCTTCTGCAAAAAATATCACTCTAGGTTGATTCTGCAGTCTGTTACTCGAGGAAGAACTGGACAAACTTTCTATGCAGGTCAACGATTAAATTGCAGGCTGAAGAGTCATTTGATCTGGAGCTGACTCAGCCCTTGCTACAAATGACCATGTCACATATAAGCACAAGTAGCAGCCACGGGCTCTACTTGCCATGCTTGTCTGCTGAGGACGTTGTATCAATCTGACACACATGTCGGTGAGCACATGCAGGAGCTTTCAACTTATTACGGCAGGGCATAGGTCGTGAAGGCAAATATGGGACCACCCGATATCTGGGCGATTTTGAGAATAAGGTAATGAGGTTGCATATTGTATGGACACGGAAGTGAAGATACAATTCACTGCAAATGTGGAGAAGAGATGTGCGGTGCAGGTGAAAGGGGGAAGCTTGCACAACATCTGATTATGGGTTCATATGTTACTGCTGATATCAATCTTCTGGAACCCAATTAGCACTCTTACCTGAGATATTGCAGCTTGCTCTGTCAGCCTTGCTCACACAGGCATCCTACTTGACAGGTAAAAGAAGCAGGTTCTAACCTGGCTTATGCTGTTGTTACTGAAGTCTCTGACTCTGTACTCAGAGGTGCTGAAGCGGCTGGAGTTGATGGACTGGTATGGTCATGCACACTTTCCTCTTGAAGTTGATCTTGCACAGCACAGGTCGCATGTATAAGTGATAGCTGTAGTGCGCTGTACGGATTGTTTACATATAAGCCAATCATCTGTGCTCTTTTCTCATGGAAATTTTACTGTCAACAGCTACGGGGCTTCAGAAGGGGAATTCTAAATATAGCTCTCAAACCAGACATGCTGAGGACCGCAGTGCGAGGAGGGGCCCATGGCACATGTCGCATTCAGCTAGATCGGTCAGTGGGTACTGAAGAGGTATGTCTCAGAATGTGCTGACACCTCATGCATAGGTAGTGATAGTTGGCGCACTGTCAAGTTTGCTGAGATCTTGCTAGATGCATAATTGGAGAAGATTGGAGGAAGTGTAGGAGACCATCTCGGATGTTTTGCCCACGTATCGCCAACCAGTCTCTTGTGAAGCAGCAAATGAGTCAAAGTGACGAGGATAGCGTCCTTGAATAACTGAGGACTCGGAAGGTCCACATGGGGCTATTGCGAGCCTTGCACATGCTGTATGCAACAAAAGCCATAAATAAGCTCTTGTGCAGGTCTACTTGGAGGGCTACCTTCAGGCAACACTAGATGCACTCTTCAAGCAAGAGTACTTACGGGTCAAGTTTGACAACGACCAGGTCCTGTGCCAGTCATGATGCCTTAGCCATAATTACTCTCATGCGCTATTGCACTGTAAGGGTATTAGCCTGTACAAGATCACAGCATCTATTTCCTTATTATGGCTACTCTGAGAAGCAAGGATAGTCAGGTGGCTGTCCAGCAGATCTGGAGGGGGAGGGGGAGCACATTCTCTCAGTGCTCAACCCATAAGCTGTGCCTGTTTGCAGGTCGTCGTGAAGAATTTGCCGCCTAATAGTACTCTGAAGGATGAAATTGTTGCTTCCGTGCGGCACTTTCTGGTTGGCGAGGGCCTTCTTTCCGGAGAGACCTCGCAAGCTGCTGCACTATCACTCAGGAGGCTGCATGGGGAGCAGGTGAACAGCAAGCAGCTGGCAAGCTTGCCCAGCAGCCACATACTGTGCGGCCCAGCTAAACACTCCTCCGTGCAGTCCTGCTTTGCACCGCAGGTTGGTTGTAGTGTCCAACACCTCCTCAATCGTCTCATTTCTGCGGAGTCATTCTAGACATTGAAAATCTCCAATTGATGACTGCAGGATAGACAAATGTGGCCTGCTATGAAAGCCCTCTGTGAGCAGCTGGCAGTCATCATTGTGGTGCGGTCCATGCGAAGGCGAGCCCTGAAACTGCTGCCAAGGAAGGCAAAGAAACAGCTAGGCTTTGATGACAAGCCTACACGGAAGAATGAAGAAGACGAGGAACAAGCCGAGTTAAGAAGCATGGAAAAGAGAGGGAAGGAGAAGAGTGGCAAATGGCGAGGACTGAGGCCAGCTCTCATCCATCTCGTCTTCTCAAGTTCACTAGCATACTTGGATGGCCGCGTCTGCCGACGCATTCCATACCCCTTTGTGCGTCGTGTAATTAGCAGCTTCTTGTTGAGTTTTGTTAATACATGAATTGCAATTTCTAGACGACCTCATTGTTCTTTCATTGGTTTAGTTAGCAAGCGTGACTTGTGCATACTTAGTGATGGCTACTCTGTAAGAAAAAGGCCTTGCCTCTTCTTCAGGTTGAGGCAGCTCATTGCCTTATGACAGTTTTCGACAGGAAAATTAACAGCTCCATTGCTGCTATTCTCAAAGTCGATCAGGGCTCCAGAGCAGCAGCTTTGAAAGTCCTGTGCAGTAAAAGAGGCAGACCGTGGGCCCCCGTTTCCTTTTGAACAGGATGTGGGGATTGCAACGATGTTGTGCAAAAGTTTCATAGCAAACGTTTCATAGCATGGCTTGTCATGAGTGTACAGGACTTGCCAATCCTGAGCGTCTGCTCATCTTGGGCTACTGCAGAAGAAGTCCACCCGTACGAGCTGTTGTACCCTACCACCTCGCCACTTTTGGGAGCGCGTACAAGTAATTATGGGGTAAATGGGTCTCCAGAGGACGAAAAAATACTCTTCTAGAAGGGGCTGAGAGGGCAGCCCAACGAGAAAGCAACAGACTTGAAGAAGTGGAGGCTGTGCATGGCCAGAACAATGGACACAACGGAAAAGTGCTCAAGTGCACACGAGGAGATGTATGCGAAAGAATGGGGAGGCAAAGCTGAGCTCATGGAAAGAGAGAAGTGCGCGCCCATAAAGAAGAGGGCTAGCAAAGCCAGCCCAAAAAGATGGACAATGGAAAGGCCACGGGTGGTGGACAGAGGCCACAGGAACATAAACAATTGGGCGAGCACCACCAAGCAGACGAGGTTCATCAGATAGAAGAGAAAGTGCTCACCCATTGAGGATAGGGGCTGGAAAAGCCAGCCCAAAAAAGAATGAACAGAGTACGAGAAGGGGGCCAGGGGAAGCGCTAAGAAAAACAAGCACACAAAGAAACAAAGCAGCTACGAATCACTCAGTAACCGCTGCTAAGCAGCCGCAGGTCAGAGATGCTAGGCTCCTGGAAGTGGGTCCCCTGGCCAGAGCCAAGGTGTCCTCCCTTCTGTATTGGCTTGAATTGGCCTCGCTTCAATTTCATGCGCACTGCGCGCCTTCTCTCTTCTAGAAGAGAAGAGCAGCCTGTGCTAAGAAGCACCCAACCGGACTGACAGCAAGATAGAGGAGCTCGCCCGTAGAAAAGAGGAGCTGGCAGAAGCCAGCCAAAAAAACGAAAGAGCCACAACAGGCAACGAAAGAGCGGCTTCTGCGCTGTTACCTTACCATCCCCAAGCACTGGGCTCCGCTTTGTGTAGCCCTAGTCCATGCACTAGTCTTTGCCTGACCAGTAGAACAGCGAGCTCGGGCTCTCCCTGTAATGCAAACAGAGCCATGTGGCTTAACCAATGTGGCTCGCTTATGTCGGCGTATGGTGACCCACACGCAGAGCTGCGCGCCCGCGATGAGCTGGATGCTCTCCGCATGAGGGGCGAGGGAAGCGAGGGCTTTGAGCCCTACGTGCGGCGATTCCGGCTGCTGCTGTCCAAGCTATGCAGCGAGCCGATGAAGCCAATCGACCAATGCCAGCGATTTAAGGCTGGACTGACTGCCTTCTCGATTTCGCAATTGGGTCGCGGTGGATTCCGCAACGGCACAACCGGTCACGGACTTCACCAAGATGGTGGAGCACGCCCGCAAGGTGCTCAGCACGCCGGACATTGCCGGTCCGAGCAAAGAGAAAGGGCTCGCCCATTGAGGATAGGGGCTGGACAAGCCAGCCCAAAAAAGAATGAACAAGGAA
Organism: Spirogloea muscicola; assembly: GCA_009602725.1. Classification (NCBI taxonomy): domain Eukaryota; kingdom Viridiplantae; phylum Streptophyta; class Zygnematophyceae; order Spirogloeales; family Spirogloeaceae; genus Spirogloea; species Spirogloea muscicola. The sequence goes on from WELB01000377.1 coordinate 25,598, forward strand.
CGAGAAGGGGGCCAGAGGAAGCCAGAGGAAGCGCTAAGAAACCAAAGCACACAAAGAAAGAAAGCAGCTACAAATTACTCAGTAACCCCTGCTAAGCAGCCGCAAATCAGAGAGGCTAGGGTCCTGGAAGTGGGTCCCCTGGACAGAGCCAGAGGCAGCAGCGAGGGCTCTCCCGGCACGAAGGTGCAGCGCACGGGCCATGGAGCAAGCGCCCCCTGCTGCTTCCCCTTCCAAGCGGATCTGAGGAGCATCCGCGACTCAGCCATCAGCTCTTTCCCCTCTCTCCAACCCCTACTCACGCCATTCTCCACCCTCGCCCAAGCTTCTGATAGAGGGGCACAATCCAGACTGGTTACGGCAGTGGAAGACGAACGCCGCAGAAGGTTGAGGAGGCTGCCAGAGATTCAGAACAATCCGAGGAGCTTGGCAAGACTCACTTCTCTGGCCACACCTGGTGCCACTGACTGGATCACCTCTCCCCCCGTCGCCAACGCCTTCAGCATCAGCTCCGAGGCCTTTCGGACATCGCTTCAACTCTTCCTCGGCCTCCCACCTAATTGCCT
>WELB01000377.1:32174-49750 GCA_009602725.1 Spirogloea muscicola
CTGCCCCCGCTGGCCAGCCCGCCGGCGCCCGCCAGCCGCCTCCGCCGGCGCCCGCCAGCCGCCTCCGCCAGCCGCGCGACCGGCTTTCCCCCCACCTCCCTCCGACCGGCTCTCGCGCAGGCCCCGCCCATGGCTGCGTCGCGCACCGCCTGCTTCTCCTGCATCCACAACTTCTGCTGGGTGCTCTCCGTGCTCTGCAAGCGCAACACCATCGCCTCGTCGTGCACCCTCGCGGGCTGAACCCGCCATTGGCCGCCGCCCCTCTATTTCCCGGACATTCCGGCGTTCGGCCTGACGCGCCACTCCCTCGGTGACACCGGCAGGACGCCCTAACGCAGTCCCTTGCCCGCCGTTCGCCTTTGCGGCGCTTCCCGCCTTCGCGCGGCACACGAGAGAGTGCGCACCATGCCGACGTACTCGCCCGACGGCCTCCTGGCCGGCCTCCGGAAGCCGGTCAAGGAGATCCCTTGCAGCTTCCTGTACGACAAGAAGGGCTCGGAGCTGTACGAGCGCATCACAGAGCTGGAGGAGTACTACCCCTTCCGCGCTGAGGAGGGCCTACTTAAGCGCCATGCCAGCGATGTCGTCAAGAGTATTGCGCCTGGCTCCATCATCGTGGAGCTCGGCTGCGGCACCGCCAGGAAGACGGCTCTCCTGCTCAATGCTCTCATCAAGCGGGACGGCATGTGAGTTGGTGATGATCTTGGAACTGCTGTGCACTCTACCAGAAGCAAGAGAGGGACTTTGAAATTGGAAAAGCAGGAAATTAAGCACCAGGGCATGTGATCACAGTTCCTTGGACTTCGTTGGTGCTAGTCTTTCATAGACTTTCCAGGCTTGACATTTCTCCGAGCTTGGTTAATTGTTCCTGTATAGGAAGGGCACGTATGTATAGGGCTTCTGCTACTGGCCTCCCTGTAGCGAGGATTGCTGCCCGCACATCAATATATAAGCCAATTCAGTATGTCAAGATCCTGTTTATTTTCAATGCAGGTGCCATTTTGCCGGCATTGATGTCTCAGCCAGCTTCCTGGAGGAGGCCAAATTGAATCTGATGAAGGCCGTCCCAGGCTTGACAGCCGACAGCATCACGCTCGTGCAAGCTGACTACATGGAGGGTCTCCGCAAAGTCAGGGCGCTATTTCCCATGGACACATTGTGCATCCTGTGGCTGGGGTCCAGTGTGGGGAACTTGGCAGGTGCCCAATCTTGCCATGGTGCACTGTCAATTCTGCTATTTCACTCACTTCCGACAGTTCTTTCAATACAGTGGCAGTAGTGTCTCTGGTCTGTCAAAAGCACTCTTGATTCACCTTGACAGCGGCTGTAGCAGGGGCTGCGTTTTCGAGCAGGTTTGCATGCACTTCGCGCTTCTGGGTTGCTGTTGTTGACTAGCGGAAAGGATGAAAAGCCTGACAGTCCAGTTCCATGTCCTCTTGCTGCAGCTAATGAGGCCATAGAATTCTTCAAAGATGCCCATGCGGCAGGGGGCTCCAACATGCAAGTCCTCCTCTGCGCAGGTGAGTTTCATCCACAGCAGGTCCCTCTAATTTGCACACCTTTGATGGACTTGTGTTTACCTTACAGAGCACTGTGCTCCATGCAAGTAGAGGTTTTTGCTGCAGCCCTGTTCTTGCCTACGACTTGTGGACCTGAAATAGACTTGCCCTGTGATTGTGGCATTCATCACGAATTGTGGTGTAAGCAGACATGTGGAAGAGCAAGGCGATATTACGTGCTGCATATCATGACAAGAAGGGTGTGACTGAGGCGTTCATCAAGAATGGCACGCGGAACGCCCTCAAGTGCTTTGTGCCGGGCTTGACTGTGGACGATGAGAGCAAGTGGCAGTACGAAGTGGAGGTCAATGAGGACCTGCACATGGTGGAGATGTATGTCCGCTTTTTGGATGGTCTGGACCTGTGCAGCAGTGGCGGTATCAGCATCGGGTAAGGCTTTGGAACAGGCAGGCCTCATTGCTGGAATGCCCAGGTTGCGTCACTGGTTGGACGAAGCTGCTGCTACTTACATGCTCTTTTGATGGTACGCTCATCCTGTGCGCCATGGTCCTGAGCCTGATTTGCAGTGCTGGTGAGAGGATCTTGGTGGAAGTGTCTCGCAAGTTCTCCGTTGCGGATCTGCAGGGGCTGGCTAGCAAGTCACGCTTTGTCATTGATGCAGCGTGGCGCACCAAGCAGTATGGGATGCAGGTTTGACCAGAGTGCCCTGTTGTCTACAGGCACTTGCCAATACGCCAGACTAACAGTGAGAGTTGTGGTTGAACATCTTGTGTCTCTTTCAGTCAGGATTTGAATTGAAGTACTTTATGTCACCCTGCGTTGTCTTAGTGCTGCAGCTGGAGGCAAGATTGCTTACAACGACTGATTCGCTGCAGATGCTGCTGCCAGTTGAACGTGCTCTGCAGAGCTGTTGGGATGACACCGACAACTGTTTTGCCACTCTGGACTGGGATGAGAAGCCCATTGACGTCCGCCATCCGTTCTGCTTTTACTAGTGAGACCTCCTGACTCACCACCACTGATCAGCATGTCACAAGCAATAGAGAAGGAGCGCGCGTCATACTAAGTGCACAATTTCAAAACATCCTGGTGTTGAGCAGCTGATTTGAGCATGTTGGTGATACCGTCCAATGAGCAGATTGAGCATGCATAAATTTGTGAACATCATTGGAATCACACATAGTCTAATTTGGCAATGTGTCCAGTGACACATGCACACAAGCGTGAGTAACTAGCTACATTTGGTCCGGTGCTCTATCCGTTCACACCTGTGCGCCTTCAAGCTCATGACAGTGTGCCATCAATGCTTTCACCTGCTTGTGAGCAGCGGACATGTGAACGCGTTCGCCAAGCTGAAGATTTTACCAGACCACCCAGTGTCTGTTGATGATCACATGTTTTCGCGAGGCATTGACCCCAGCCTCCTGGAGCCTGGAAAGTGCCACAGCCACCCGGAAGTCCCCAAGCAGTGGCCTGCCAAGAGCAAGATCATAGCTTACGTGCAACGCAATCGCAGTCTCATTCTAGAAGCTGTCCTCAAGCAGAAGGTACTTACTCTTTGGCCATCAAAGTGCTCACTTTCACAACCCTCCTGACTAATTCTGTAGTCCCATAATTTGGAAGGCAGCCTGTGTGTGAGAGCCTCGAAGAGGTTTGGCTTCATGGCAAGGCAAGACTATTCCTTACCGAACTTGTTTTGTGATATGTAAATGCAGGCTTCCATGTTCTCCATCAATCTAGCCCTCGAGCATGAGCGGATGCACCTGGAAACTCTGGCGTACATGCAGGCCCAGGCCCAGAAGTTGCTCTTTCAAAGCTCGCATCTACACAATGGGCTGCTGGGCAAGAAGCAGCCCGACCTCAAACTCAAAGCGTGGCCGTGGATGGTGCCTAGCCTGCTCATTCCTGCGGGAAAGGTTGTGCTGGGCATCGACCGCAAAGCTGGTGGGTTTTTCTGGGACAATGAAGGCCCTCCACGACTGCAGTCAGTCGCATACCCATTTCTGGTATCGCCATTGCCTGTGACGGTTGCTCAGTTCCGCAAGTTCGTAGTCGACGACAAGGGCTACTCGCAGGCACGGTGGTGGAACGCGGACGACTTCAGCTTTTTACAGAAGCAGGGAGTTCAGTGCCCTGGCACGTGGTCGCTTGTCGCTGGCGAGTGCTACGTTCATAGCCCGCAAGGGACGCGCCACTGGAGCGAGGTTGCAAACGCACCGGCGTTTGTTAGCCTGTCCGAAGCCATGGCCTTCTGCACCTCCAAAGGATGTCGCGTTATGACGGAGCCAGAGTGGCACCGAATTGTGGACAGTGATGCTGGTGAGCGCGTCGAGGCGCTGCGTTGCGGTGGCTGGGAATGGACCTACTCGTTGTTTGACAGCTACCCTGGCTTTGAGGCCATGCCGGAGTACCCGGAGTACTCCACTGACTTTTTTGATGGCCAGCACTATGTTCTCAAGGGGTCGTCGCCAGCCACACACCCATCACTTCACCGAGATTCCTTCCGCAACTACTTTCAGAAGCAGTATCCTTATGTCTTTGCCAAATTTCGCTGCTGCAAGAACGCATAGGCTGCAAATTTGACATTGCCATGAAGAAACAACCATGGTCGCGAATACGAATGAATTTTGGGTGCTAACTATGGATTTGTCATTTTCATATTCTCCTTTGACTGAATGGCACTAATTTATTATAGCTGTGCAATGGTAACTACCGCCAAGCACTACCCCTGAGTTGCGTCGGCCAAGTGGTGGACCTTTATTCACCCACTCCAATGCTGTCTTGTGCTTCCCTTTCAGCTCAGCTTCCTAGTCCGTTAAAGACCTCCTGCGCATGTTCAATCTGCTCATCTCCAGTTCATAAAATAAAAATATGGTGCGGAAGTAAAATGTGCAAGGTTGGTGCCATTGACGTTGTTTAGTAGGAATGAAGGTATGAACGCTAAGTAATATAATGGAGCTGCAGAAGCTTATTTCATGCAGCTCCAACCCCCCACCCCCCACCCCGCATGCACTAAAGAAGGTGTATGCTGTATGCTGCTTGCCATCTGCAGATTGTAGCATCTGAACTGCAGGCAGGAAACCGCTGCAGTTTGTGCAGAGCAATATTCAGCAGCAGTCGTGGTAAGGATCAGGATGTAAGGTGAATTGCAGACCTTTGAGATATGTACCTGGCGTAGTTTAGACTGAATAGAGCTAGCTAGACTAGCTTTCAAGTCTTGTGAAGAGTATGCACAAAACCCACCGCTAGTCTCAACTTATGGGTAGCACAACAAATGTATAACCCAACGTGGGCTCGCACTGCATAGCTTACAGACAAAAAGTGCGCAGCAGCACTATTTTCCAGATCTCAGTTTTCAAAGTGCTACCAGATTTGATAATCTCTAGTTAAAAAAATAAACTCATCAGACACTGACAGCAGACTAGGTGGAAATAATATCTGTCATGGAGCCTTAGCCCTCTGTCTTCCGCTTGTACTCAGGCTTCAGTTCATAAGTCCCCTGGTTGACACCCCTCTTGTTGTACACACAGAGGTCATTGATGATGTCCTTCAGGAAAGCCTACACAAAGCTCATGAGATCCAGCAACAATTTTCATGTAAGTAAAGAAGACAATGGCAGAAGTAGACTGCAGTCCTGCAATACTAGATTGATGGCAAGATTGCTGGGCTTGTGAACTGCCAGTAACTTGGAATTCTACGCATGCCCATGTCAACATACAACTGAGGTGCACAGCTTGAGAAAAAGTGTTGCGCATCATCCACAGCAAGATTCACCACAGATACCAGCAGCATCAACATGTTTGAGATGCAACATGGATTTGAACCCCACAATTAAGAAGGTAGCAAGATTGTGTAAGACATACCGTTGGCTGATCCGTTGCCTCAGTCAGCTGCTTGAGATTCCAGTTGGCTTGCCTCTCGAAGAGGGCGAACATGCGAGCCTCGAGCTGATCTCGGTCCATCCTCACTCTCTTCATATCAGAAACCTTCACCCCTGCAGGTAAGCGCTTGGGGGCCTGCACCAAGATGGAAACAATGGGAGCACTCAAGAGAATAGAGCAAGCTCAATCAGCGCACGTCAATGTCCACGGCACTGATAGCATCAATGTAATCTCAAGCTTCCTCATAAAATTCCTCAAAACCGGCAGGCAACCCTCAAGAGATGCTTGCATGTTGCATTGTCAGCAATGTAGAATGACCAATAAGGGGGCAAAATGGAGAGGGAGAGTGGAGGTAAGGTCATGGAGCTGGGGCCGGCCATGTCCTTGACAGACCTTGCTGATCGGTAGGGGCGTCGTCAAAGGAGCAGGTTGAGTGGATGGGCCTTTCTCATCACCTAGCATCTGCATAAGATGTAAGACATGTACATAATAAAGACACCATCTGAGATGATCTGTCCTCTTACCCCTCATATTGCAGCTTGCTAGGCCGCCTGACACACCTAAGACATCCTGCATGAGCTACTGTGCAGAACACCAATTTGCTGTATACTTGTATTATCATTCTCCTTGACCTGATCTTGTGGACCAATATAGTCAAAGTGGGCCCTCTGCAATTGTGTAGACATGCTCATGATAAAGTAAGTACATTGGCATACACAGTCAGAAGGTTACCTGGATCACCCGTTTGGGCTTGTTCGCAACCTCGAATCTGCTCCGAACAAGGGCTCGATAGTCCTGACTGTCGGCGCTGCCAGTCTGCAGGTCAAACTTGTGCTCCACCTTCCCTTCAACGACCACCTTCTCTGTTGTCGCCATATCGGGTACAAGAGCGAAACATGAGCTTGAAAAGTTGCAAGTCATCACGCTGTCGCTGCCAGCACACTGCTGCACTCCAAGCATATGCTTGCCGGACTTTGAGCTGACTTTCACAAGCAAAGCCAGTCGTTCTTCAAATGTATATACTGACTCCTTCAATGACTCTTTCCAGCAAACAGCTCTCGTGCCATGGCAACCGCAGCTTGGACTTGTCTCGATGCATGCATGAAGTGACGACAGATGAGTAAAATCAGTCACCCCCATCAGCACATGTGACCACTCATATACTAATTCCTAAACCCCTTCACTCTAAACCTTGAACCGTAAGCCCTAACACTTTGTAGCAAGCAGAGATCATCATGTGCAGAACAGATACTTAACTTGCATGCCTCATTGAGAGTGAGGTCTGTTCACCTTCGGACTCCGAGAAGACATGGATAGGCACCGCATCAGTCGGGTGCAGCAGGAATTGCCGCGGCCCAGGAACGTCATTGGCACGCTTCAGCTCCAAGGTGTACTGCTCGCCACCAAAGCCAGTCCAGCAAGTCGTGAGACGCCAGGCCTTAAGGGCCTGGCCGCAGAGGAAGGCAGCCATGCAAGGGGAAGCGACGTGTGCCTTGGCCGGCTGGGCTTCTGCAGCCAACGCAAGGGAAACGGCGCGAGAGCAGCGACCTTGCGGCTCGACGGGTCGTCGAGGTCGAAGGAGAGGCGCAGGCGGCCGACCTCCACGCCGCGGCCGCCGCCGCCGCCGAGGGCCGCAGCAGCCGACTTGCGCCACTGCTCGGCGATTGCTGCCGGGGCCTTGAGCAGCCAGATGCCGTGGTCGGCGCGCGACACGTCCAGCGCGTCCTCGGCGTCGACCTTGCCATGGACCGCCACCATGCCGCTGCGACGGCCCGCGACGGCAAGGAGCCTCTAAGCCCTCGTCTGCCGCTGCCGTCTCGCGCACATCAGGCCGGCCGGCGCTGCGGTCATCAAGCCGCTCATGGGCCGAGCGCCTGCTCGCGAGCGCCGCAGAGCTCCAGCCTCGTCGGCGTCGTCATCAGAGCGCCTCGGCGGGCTCGCCGGCTGCGGCCGTCAGCAACCCGCCGCAATTGCCGCGTGCCAGCGCCCCTGCTCGTGCACCGCCGCTGATGATTGTAAGACCCCGCGACAGCCGCTCCATGGGGCTCCTCCAGGGGAGAACCGCCGGCAGCCGCCGCAGCCGCCGAAGCCGCCGCGTTCTGCGGCGAGCTCGGGGCAGAGCTCCGAGGCTCCTGCGAGGCTACGCGCCAGAGGACGGCCTCGTCGCCGGCCGCAAGCGCGCGAGGGCTGCTCCGTCACCGCTCTGGCGCTGCCGCTCCGGCCTCCGAGCCCTCTGGGCTGCCAAGGAGCGGCGGCCCCGGGCGCGGCGGCGGCTGCGGCGGCGGCGGCTGCGGCGGCGGCGGGAGCAGTCAGGCCTTCTGAGACGGCGCCTTACCAAAATCGGGCACCCACAGAAACACCGATAAGAAGCAAAAGAGTATAGATTGTCTGCACTAGCAGGAAACACGTGATACGATCATACCAGGGCCACTATACCGGATCCCATCAGAACTCCGAAGTTAAGCTAAGCTCCCTTGGGCGAGAATAGTACTGGGATGGGTGACCTCCCGGGAAGTCTTCGTGTCGTATCCACCCTCACCTTTTCTCCCCACCTTTTCTCTCCACCGCTTTGGTGGCACCCCGGCTCCTTCAGACCTTGTCCATAGCGCTTCCTCTGGCTTCCTCTGGCCCCCTTCTCGTTCTTTGTTCATTCTTTTTTGGGCTGGCTTGTCCAGCCCCTATCCTCAATGGGCGAGCCCTTTCTTCTCCCATTCCTTTGGGCTGGCCTTTCCCAGCCACCAGTCAATCTGGCAGCGCTTCCCACCTTTGGGCTGCCCTGTCGCGCAAAGGTGACCAAGTACGCCGACCATCCGCCAGCCGACGCGTTCTTCCCTCTGGCTATCGACACCCATGGGGCGTTGGGTGCTCGGTGGCTCGAACTGCTCCACCAACTTGCTCGTCACGCCGTTGCCCGCCGCTTCCATGGGGAGCCGGTGGACTTCCCCGCCGCCGGGTCGTTGGCCCAGGTGTATCGCATGCGCCTGGCCGTCTCGCTGCAGAGGTCCATGGCCCGTGCGCTGCACCTGCGTGCTGGCCGAGCCCTTGCTGCTGCCTCTGGCTCTGGCCAGGGGACATACTTCCAGGAGCATAGCCTCTCCGACCTGCGCCTGCTTAGCAGGGGTTACTGAGTGGTTAGTAGCTGCTTTGTTTTTTCTTGTGTGCTTGTCATTTCTGCTGCTTCGCCTTAGGGCTTCGCCTGGCTTCCCCCCCCCTCTTCTTGTACTCTGTTCATTCTTTTTTGGGCTGGCTGTTCCAGCCCATATTCTCAATGGGCGAGCCCTTCTTCCTTTCCCAGCCACCAGTCAGTCTGGCCGCGCTTTCTTTCTTTGGGCTGGCCTCTCCCAGCCAACAATTAAAGTGACCTTGCTTTCTTTCTCCACCTTTTCTCTCCACCTTGCGGTTCACTTGCGCGCAGGCCGAGCTTTGGCGGCCTCCGACTTCCGTCAAGGGCGACGTCTTTCCGCCGGCTAGCTACTCAGACTTGCATCTCCTGACTAGAGGTTACTGAGCGTTCCCTGGCTGATGTCTTAGTCCTAGTCCTTCGTACTCCGGCTCCTTCAGACCTTGTCCATTCCTTTGGGCTGGCCTTTCCCAGCCACCAGTCAATCTGGCCGCGCTTCCCACCTTTCCTCTCCACCTGCCCTTGGCATTTGCGCTCTTCCTGTCAACTAGTTGCCATCCTGTGACGGCCACTTGATATGTTCGAGCGAATTGCGTCTCATGTTGGCGCTGCCTCTCTTGGTCTTCTATGATAATGGTCGCTTGCTCAGGTGTTCCGCATGCACCCATCAGTACCAGCGGACCCAAGAAGCTGATTTACCACAATATAACGTTCAACACATTCAACCTATGCACACACGGCTGGCTTCCACAGCCCCCTCTGGCATCTGCAGCTATTCTGCTCACTCAAAATGGCACCACCGGTGTCTATGTCGCTCTGGCTCTTACTGCTGCTCCTTGACATCAGACAGCCACTTTGTTTAGGTTGCCGCCCCAACTCTCATCAACTGCTTCTGAGCTGCTGTCATGCAGCACTTGGTGCACAAAATCAAGGGCTTCACTCTACAGGCCCATGGATCATTGTGCCGGGAGCTTCGCAGCATAGTCCTTAGGTGCAATCCTCTGTCGCCTGCACCTTCCAGACAGCCAGGGAAATATCCGGTCTGAGCTACCTCCACTTACTTGTATTGCCTCCATTCGTGCCACATAGCGCAAGAAAGGTCCAAGCACAGGTACTTGTGCACAAGATGCTCATCAATGGGCACATGACCAGCAAGACATGAAGGACTGCAAATGAGTGCTTTGGAGCCAAGTGCCGGAGCTCACACAAGGTGTTGTTGAGTCGTTTGTCTGCTTTCTCAGTCCTTTTCAGTGCAAGTTAGGTCCACATCAGGACCTACTTGGTCTATGATGGACTTATCGACTCTACTACTGTCTGGCATGCCTGTGGACAACAAGCCTTCTGGATCAACAAGCTCTGAGCACCTTTGAATGAGGCGCCGTTCTGCGATCCGCAGTGTTGTGGCTAGGAACTTTCGTCGGTCTAGAATGGTCTCAAGTTGGGCAATGTCAACACTCAATGACGCTGACGGGTAGGCTGCATCCCGCAGCTTCAGCGCTCTGATCAGAGTCAAGCATAATGACGGCGACGACAACAGCCACTGACGAAGCTGTGGCTCCTGCTCCCGCTCGTCAACTCGACAACCAGCACTTTCCTCCTTGCCTGCCTCGGTCTGGCGGAAACCAAGAGCTGCAGCAACCTCTACCACCTCACCATGGCAGGTGGCTCCGTAGGCCGCGAGATGCTCGCACTCGGCCTCGCTCGCATGCGCGACTCGAAGCAGCAGGAGCAGGTCGAGCTCGGGCTCACCACCAGCGCCAATCTCAAAGTACATGCCCTGCTTGGAGACCACGCCGCGGCACCCCGCCTGGCCCCACAGAGCAACTCGGCGGCGCCAGTGCCTCGGCGACCTTGCAGTAACTAAGCAGTAGGCGGTTTGGAGCAACTCAATGTCAAGGTTGACAACGTCAAATGGGTTGTCTGGTTCAGTGAAGCCGTATTTGTGTAGAAGCGCCGCATTCCCAAGCTGACCATACGTATTGTAGACCTGTATGCAAAAGCAGCAGTGCCTGAGTGACAGTAGTCAAGTGCCAAGGCACCTTGCAGCATTGCAAAGATTGGAACAAACGTCCGGAAGGCTCATGTATCAGAGCTCTCAGTGTAAGGTTCTCTTCAGAAGAATTTTGTTGATGCAGGAATTTTGATTCGTTGTATCTTCCACCTACAACAGGCTTCTTTGCAGGCATGAGCCGATAACATGTTGCTCGACGGGCTGAATGCCATGTATAGAGCTGACCTCAGAGCCCTGCTTGACATCTCGTACAAGAACCATGTCCAGCATGTCCTCCTCTTGATCTACCCCCCGCAATCTGGAGGAGTCACACTTCAGAGCTCCTTCGCTTACATCGTCCGACAGCTCTCTCTTGCCTGCATTGCCATGTCTCACAGGAAGCCCACGATCTTCACAATACTTCATGGCTTGGTCTGTATCCTGCTCACTGCAGCCAGGCTCTTCCAGCAGCTCGCTTGCTTCGGAGAAAGGCACTTCATCACTTGAGTGGCCATCGTCCTGGCTGCCCCCACTGCTCTCACTGTCCTCGCCGGCCATGCTGTCCTTGCTGCACTCGCTGCCTTCTACGTCCAAGGTCGCCAGTCTTTCTGTGATATGCACATCCTCGGCGCCAGTGCGGTGGTTGAACCTGAGCCACAAGTAGGAAGCGAGCCAATAGGTTGAGAGCAACAAGTAGAAACCGAGCTAACAGGTTGAGATCTTATAGAAGCCTGAAGGGATGCACAAGAAGCTGTGTCCACGAGAACATATGCCTCTCTTGAGTTTGGTAGCGAGCTGCAAGCTCTGTGCATGATTGAGTCCTGTGGCTGATCTTATACTCAACGAGGCACCCAATGGCAGGATAGACCCGAATGCGATGACTGCATCCGGCACTGCGGCTTGCTTCGAGCTTCCCAGGCCAGGGCTTACAACCCAGAGTCAGGGTTTAGGATTAGGTTTTAGGCTTTAGGCATCTCTCAGCGGAGACGCAGCGGGGAGGCTCTGACAGGTCAGCCAGGGGCACCATGCCAAAGCCGTGAGCGTCGTCGACTTGGAACGACCGGGACGCCACGAGCGTCTTGGCGGCCAGGTAGTCCTCCAGCCGGAAGCGGGCCGGAGGAAAGCGCGCGGGGTCGGCGTGCGCCAGTGGGGCCACCTCCTCCAGCCAGTCGGCGCGCATCAGTCGCCGGTCGCTCGCCAGCACCTGAGGCAAGCCAGTAACTTGGTCACAACTTAAGAGTCAGAGTCGGGGCATGGGGGTTCGAGACTCAGTACGAAGGATTAGGATCAGTGCTGCTGATTGGTGCACCTGCGGCTGCAGCTCGCAGCCGACGAGGTGCGCGTGGTCTGCGGGGCTCCACAGGAAGGGCAGGTCGACGGCCGCAGGGAGGAGTTCCAGGTAGGCGGCCCACGGCGACGCGGCGCCGAGGCTGCGCTCGTACATGAGCGCGACGCTGAGGCCCAGCGCGCCGCCGAGCTGCGCCGCCTGGATCGCGCCAGCGGCGCCCGTGGTGCGCACGGTGAGGCAGGCGCGCTTGGGGATGGTGGCGATGACGGCGCCGCGCGGGAGGTCTTGCCTTGCCACGACGCCATGCCCCGCCGCGACGGCGCCTCCCGCGACGAGCTCCAGGTCCCGCCGGTCGCACCGCAGGCCGCGTGCAGCCATCCAGCGGCGGAAGGACCGCAGCTCCCTGCGGCAGGAAGAGGCGATGCTGGTGGCGTGAGACTGCGCGCTGGGAGGCGCTCCGAGCGGCGGACACCGGAGAGCTCCCGCGCAGAAGGCAAGAAGCGCGCTCGGGGGGGGCGAGAGGGGTNCAAGGCTTCTGCCAAGCGCGCTCTGGGGAAGGGGGGGGGACCTCGAGGAGGGCGCGGCCATGGCGCCGGGCCGGCGACTAGCGGGCCCGCTCCGACGCTATTACCCGACGTCGTTTTCGTCGTCAGAGAGCAAGGGAAATGCAAAACAAAAGAGAGAACACTAAGCAGAACGACTCTTGCAGAGTAACTCTCAAACACTAAGAGCCGGCTCCGGAGCACACTAAGCTCTTTCAATATCAGCACCCGCATGCCCTCTCTATTTAATCAAGTCACAACAGCTAAGAGGGGCTAGGGTAACTCGGCGACAGCACACCTTAAGGGGAGATCCAAGGGGAGAAGAAATTGTTCGCCCATAGGAAATAGATTGACCGGTTCAATAACCACGGGTCAAAACATAAAGGTCACTAATCGATGCATGAATACTAGATGCCAGAAACGGAGCTCTTCTGCCACCAACTAGAGCTCGCCCAGCTCTCTGGTGCAAGGCACTAGCCTGAGCGCGCGGCAAACAGGCCGAAACTCGTCGTCGCAAGAGCGACAGATATGCAGCTGGCAAGCCCATCTCAGCCGGAAACACACATCTGCACGTCGAGTGTAGCCTAGATTGTCAATGTTATGAAGGAGAGTGTGGAAACGAGGACCCAGACAGCCAAAGATGTCGATTGCTGCTGGCAGGAGCTGATCGCATTGGGGGTAATTTAAGTAGTGCCGCACTTTTCTTTGTTCTGCACCGCCCACTGCAAGCCCATTGATGTGTGTCGATGCTGGGCCTTGATATGCCTCCGTAATAACAACGTCGACCAGGGCCCGTGGTCCTCCACCAGGTTGCACGCCCATAATTGTCAAGTGTGCGGCGATGATGACGTCCCTGGGCGTCCGTGGTGATAGGCATGATATTGTTGACTTCCACGACCACACGGTAGCCGGCGTCGCGCATCAAGCCCGCCAGGGCATTGCGAAGGAGGTTGTGAATGCCCACCACGGTCTGGTCCAGTGGGGCATCTCAGCATGTGAGTGGCACAGCACCCTCTGCACGGAAGCCGCACTCGCACTGGCGCACCCCAATCAGGCAGTTAGGTGGGAGGCCGAGGAAGAGTTGAAGCGATGTCCGGAAGGCCTCCGAGCTGATGCTGAAGGCGTTGGCGACGAGGGGAGAGGTGATCCGGTCAGTGGCACCAGGTGGGGCCAGAGAAGTAGGTCTTGCCAAGCTCCTTGAATTGTTCTGAATCTCTGGCAGCCCCCTCAACCTTCTGCTGCGTTCGTCTTCCACTGCCGTAACCAGTCTGGATTGTGCCCCTCTATCAGAAGCTTGGGCGAGGGTGGAGAATTGCGTGAGTAGGGGTTGGAGAGGGGAAATTTCTGATGGCTGAGTCGCGGATGCTCCTCAGATCCGCTTGGCAGGGGAAGAAGCCTTCCTCCACATTGTGTACAGGGTCGTGGAGGCAAGGGAAGCGCATGGGGAGCAGGGAGGCGATCTGGTGCCAGCAGCCCAGGAAGGCTGCTTACGCTGTCTGCTCCAACGACCGGCAGCCAAGGCCGCCCATGCGAGTAGGGAGGGAAGCCTGGATTGAATGAATGCGGCTGCTGACATTATAGAATCGGCTGTAAACTGCCAGCCAGATGCATACAGGTGTTGATGACGGAGCCAAAGGCTAGGCAGACAGGGCGCCCTCAATACCCCCGTGTCAGCAGTAGGAAGTCAGATGAGCTGAGGGGAGGAAGAGCGACCCCGCTGCGCAAACCAGAGGCTGCTGCAAGGGCGCGACCACCCCGGCGATGCAAAGCAATCGCCTGGGAACGTTGTAGGCACATGGACAAACGCATTCGGAGGGAAGTTGAAGCTGAGGGGAAAGATGAAGAATGTAGTCGGGATGCCAGGGACTGCTGAAGGGAGTCATCATATTCCTTGTAGAGCTCCGCCACAATGCCCAATGGGGCGACTGTCCGTTGCAGATAGCAAGCCCGTTGGCCGATGCAGCGGGTGAGGATGGCCAACGCCAGCTGCGTGTCCTCAAGGAGGGAAAGGGAGAGGGGCGAGGTGTTTCTGAAGGCGTTCCCGCAAGTCCACCGCCACGTGAGCTGGTGTACCGAAGGGGACCTTGAGGATGGCCAGCCCATTGGCAGGGGTCTGACAGCCGTGGGGGAGCTGAAGGTTGGCAGGGAGACCGCGTGGGGACCAGGCCACGCTCTTGGACGGGCAAACCCGCAGGCCCATCAGGTCCAATTCGCGAACGAGCAAGGGGTAAGCCGCCATGACTTCAGCTGGAGGTCCAATTGTGTGTGTCATCCGCGTAGGAAGTGAAGAGGAGGTCTGGGTGTTGGCTCTGAGTGCGCCGAATAGCCCGGCAATGTGCCAACGCAAACAGGATTGGGCTAAGGGGATTTCCCTGCCGTGTGCCAGAAGATGACCACAGCGTCTTCCACGACTCTCCGGCTTGCCACAGCAGCCGCCCTGGGCGGCCATAGGCATGAGGAAAAAGGGTGTAAGGGAAGGGAGTGATCGCGCAGCTCCTCCATGATGACGCTGCGCTCCACTTTGTTAAAGGCGTTACTGAAATCCAGCCCAAGGACCATCATTGAAGGGTCCACGTCGAGAGCGGCACGGATGCCGTGGACGAGGGCTTCCGCCCCGCAGGACATGCCAGCACCAAATTGGTGGGGTGTTAGATGGCTGGTCAGCTGGGGTTTCAGCTCGCTGCACACGGCCTTTGATACCAGCCGCATGACAACCTCCGGAAGAGAGGGGCTAGTGAAGCCAGCCCAGAAAAGAATGGACAATATCCAAAGGCCACAAAATAGGTGCCGAAAAGAAAACGAGAATCTATTTGTTAGGGGAGCGATGGCTGTGTGAGGGCCTCTTTCTCACGATGTAAGGCCTTCCAGTACGAGAAGCGAGTGATTGTTGATCTAAGACCTTTTACGCTCCTCTCTATTCCCAACGACCTCAACGCCTTATTCAGCAGCCATGAATGTCATGAAATAGCCGGTCAAAAGGACCTGAAGAGGAGTGAGCAGCGCAGAGACGTGTGCCACCCTGCTTCTTATGTGCATAAAACACGGCAAGCCTGGAAGGGCCCCTTGCAGATGGGTGCAGAAGCTGTCAGGCTTGCAATTCTGTTGTTGACATTCAATGGACTTCTTGTAGAGCTCATCGCCTGCTAAGTTGCTCTGAATATCAATTTGGTTGTGCAAACCAATAATAACGGTGTTCCCAGGCAACAAAACGATTGTGGACTTCCTCTGCAACATTGCACACAGCAAGCCTTGCTGAGCTTCAAGGTCCCCCCCGCCTGTTACCCCCCAACAAGCTCTGGACAAGACCTTCCCTCTTCTCTCGCCTCTTTACTACAGGCTACAGTTGAGTCCTACAGCCTCCCCGTTCTATTCCAGTGCAGGCCTTTCATGCAATGGTTGCCAGCTAGAGATCATACTTGCACCACTAAGCAGTGCAGGCCCGATGCCTGCCACAGCCACTTCATGCAAGCCGAGGGCCCCAACCTCAGCAAGTTCTTGGCATTCAGCCTCTTCCCAAGACTGCACAAGCATGCGGAGGGAGCATCTAAAGGAGCCCTCGGCCCTGCGTATTGCAGGACGCGCTGCTCTCTCTTCCTCGCTCTCCCTCCTTCCCTTCATCCTCAGCTTCCGTCTTCATCCCCAGCCTCATTGAGCAGACATTGCACAAAGTCACATGCACTACTGTAAACTGGCCAATGCAAGGGCTAGCTGAGGAACGTCCAAGCTGAGTCATAGCACGTCATCAAGCAGGCTAAAACCATCAAATGAAGGCGCGGATGCAGCGCTGATAGCCTAGGCAAGTTGATGCTGTCGGGTCTATGTATACAATGTGCAGCTGGCAGTGAGAAAAGTGAGATGCAGGCTCAAGCTGCATCAAGATTTCCAGAACTGGCTGTCGACTGCAGGTAAACAACACTGTGGCCATAGTACTCTGCTGGGGTGATGGGGGCGGGGCCGCCAAACCAATCGACGAGGAACACATTAAAGATGTCAAGCGTGTAGAAGCGAAAATGATGGTCACGCGGCCAGCCTGTAAGCAATGGGACGTGCCAGCTAGCAATGGCGTGTCAGCAGGGGCTTTGTGGACATTGAGAGGTGCAAGCTGCTAAACCTCAGGGCAGGCAGTGCATCCCAACCCACTGCAGAAAGGCTGTGGAAGGCCAGCGAGCCGGCAGGATGCATGGCATGGAGGTCTGTGCGACTCAGGCACATGCCGGCTCTGCTGCGTGTCAACACTCACCCTCCATCTCTGGGTGCTTGGCAAACAGCGCGTGCCTTGCCACAGACAGCTCCTCTGCCCCGACCTCACGCATCTGCAGGGCAGGCAGCAAGCGCTTGGAGATTGCCAAGCAAGGGCAACAAAATCCGCCTCTGCAGCTGCCGCACAGCAGCTTCTTGGCTGCTGCCGAAGCTCAGTGCAGAGGTAGTTCAACAAGTCCAGCACTGCATTGCTGGAGCCAGACCTAGCCAGACCTTGCCAGACAGCGTCAGCCTCGCACATGTCGGGTTCTCAGCATCGGCTGCGCACGTCCCAAGGGGCTGCTCGCTGAGGGCGAGGGACGCACGGGCGTCAGCTGCAGCGTCGGCAGCCGTCCAATCCAGGGCGCTCTTGTAGAAGTAGGGCCGCCCCCCTACATCGGCAAGAGCTGCCACGTTCCTGCGCCGTGGCGGTGGCAGGGGCGGCAATCAGAGCTTGGCAGCACGCGACGTTGCCGCTCAGTACCAGAGAGATGGGTGACGCCAACAAGGTCTTCTGGGTGGCGCCGGCGACGGTGGGAACTGGCGGTGGCAGCTCTGGCAGGCTCACCCGAAGGGGCCGCCGCCCAGGTGCTCAGAGATGGTGCTGCATGCGCAACGCAGGGCGGGCTTCTCGGCTCAGTCGGCGCCGTCGACGGCGGGCGCCGATCGCTGCGCCGGCGGACCGCGGTAGGATGGGGGCTGATGGCCCGCTCGTCAAGGTCAAGCCAACGCTGGCATCATAGAGGCTCGCAGCCAATGGACTCGATGCCAACTGTCGCGGTCCATTGGCTTCGAGCGCAGCTGAGCATGGCGCCGGCGCACTCCGGGAGGCCCAGCAAGTGAGGCGGGACATCCGTGAGACGGAGGCAAAGGTGTGGGTCCCAAGGTGTGCGCGCCTGATGACGCCCCAGTCGCTGCCGGCGACCAGCCAGCGCGAGACGGCCGCGTAGTCCTCGCGCGGCGGCCGGGGCCCGGGCGCCGCCGCGCCGCCGGCC